>CAUYON010201099.1:0-20957 GCA_963573935.1 Arctocebus calabarensis | reverse complement strand
TAGAAAATATATATGAATAAACCAAACAAGAACATACACTGGGGGAAAGAATCTATATTCAATAAATGGTGCTGGGAGAACTGGATATCCACATGTAAAAGACTGAAACTAGACCTGCACCTTTCTCCACTCACAAAAATTGATTCAAGATGGATAAAAGACTTAAATCTAAGGCACAAAACAATAAAAATCCTCAAAGAAAGTGTGGGGAAAACACTGGAAGCTATCATCCTGGGGAAGGACTTTATGAGGAAGACTTCTGTGGCAGTTACAATAACAGTAAAAATAAATAAATGGTGCTTAATTAAACTGAAAAGCTTCTGTACAGCTAAGGTGACAACAACCAAAGCAAATAGACAACCTACACATTGGGAAAGGATATTTGCCTATTTTGAATCAGACAAAAGCTTCATAACTAGGATCCACAGAGAACTCAAATTAATAAACATAAAAAGAGCCAATAATCCCTTATATCACTGGACAAGAGAAATGAATAGAACCTTCTCTAAAGAAGACAGACAAATGGTTAACAAACATCTGAAAAAACGCTCAGCATCCCTAATTATTAGAGAAATGCAAATTAAAACCACCCTGAGATATCATCTAACCCCAGTGAGAATGGCCCACATCACAAAGTCTCAAAACTGCAGATGCTGGCATGGATGTGGAGAGAAGGGAACACTTTTACACTGCTGGTGGGACTGCAAACTAATATAACCTTTTTGGAAGGAAGTATGGAGAACCCTCAGAGAACTCAAGCTAGACCTCCCATTTGATCTTCTGGGTAGATGCCCATTAAGAAAAAAAATACCTTTACCACAGGGACACTTGCACTAGACTGTTTATTGCAGCTCAATTTATAATCACCAAAATGTGGAAACAGCCTAAATGCCCACCAACCCAGGAATGGATTAATAAGCTGTGGTATATGTATACCATGGAATATTATTTAGCCACTAAAAAAGATGGAGACATTACATCTTTTGTATTAACCTGGATTGATGTGGAACACATTATTCTTAGTAAAGCATCACAAGAATGGAGAAGCAAGAATCCTATGTACTTAATTCTGCTATGGGGACAATTAATGTCCTAGTACACAGTGGGGGATAGGGGATGGGGAGGGGATATGGGGATGAGAAAGGGAAAGAGGGAGGGGGTTGGGAGACATAAGATGTGGTACACCTTTTAGGGGTGGGACACAATTATAAGAGGGTCCTCATCTAACAATTGCAGTCAACCACAACCTGGTTCTGTGTATCCTCAGTGAATCCCCAACAACCAAAAAAAGAAATTTATATGAAAATGTATGTGTTTGTGTGTGTGTGTTCCCTATCTGTGTCCACCGAGCAAGCATGGGAGCAGCAACACCCCAATGTCAATGAGCATGCTTTCTTTATCATTCCCAACTAAAGGACTGAGGGTTCCTTGAAGAAATGGCTGATTTCAAGGATGGAACATGAAAGTATAAGACAAGTCTAGAATGACTTTCATTCTAAAACTTAAGGAAATTCTCAAAGCATTGTGGGGAAATGTTAAAATTGTATGGAAATTAGCTTGAAGAGTTTCCCATTGGCCAAAATTTGGAAATTTTGAACATGAAAATAACGATAGCAATGGATTATAACCTATCACATAAAATAGGAATAACATATATATAAGTAAATGAAAGATTGAATAAATGAAATGCTTTATAAGAAATTATTTACTTAGTGTTGAAGTACTTCATCACAAAATAGTCACTATTACAAAGAGACAAATAATGTATTAACAACGGAAAGTCCTGGAAGATACCACTTTTATCAAGTAATCAAAAATCATCATTAAGCTCAGCGCCTGTGGCTCAACGGGCTAAGGCGCCAGCCACATACACCTGAGCTGGCGGGTTCGAATCCAGCCTGGGCCTGCCAAACAACAATGACGGCTACAACCAAAAAATGGCCAGGCGTTGTGGCTGTAGTCCCAGCTACTTGGGAGGCGGAGGCAAGAGACTCGCTTGAGCCCAGGAATTGGAGGTTGCTGTGAGCTGTGATGCCACAGCACTCTATCCCGCGTGACAGCTTGAGGCTCTGTCTCAAAAAAAAAACAAACAAAAAAAACCCATCATTAATGGGACAAATGAAAAGCATGTGCCCTCTAACAGGATGCAATTAGAATATAGCATAGCTCTTCTCTGATATTCCTGCCAAAATTGCATGAATCTAAGTGTATTCATAAGAAAACATCAGAGAAACCAGAATTGAGATATTGTCTACAAAATAACTGGCCTATAATCTTCAAGAGTGTCAACATTATGAATCTCAAGAAAAGACCAAGAATCTGTTTCAGGGAGCACTTTCATGTGATTATTTCTTCTGTCCCTTCTCAGGGAGTTTATGTTTTCCCAAATTTGGAATTCCCCTCCAAAATCAGTTGAGAAATTAGAAAAGTGGGAGAAAATTAGTAATCAACATAGAAATGTTACCACTGAGAAGGAATCCACTTATATCAGGTTCAAAGCAAGAGCAGAAACATAGAGTCAAAAGTTAAGGTCAAAATTTCCAGGAAGGGATCCAGGGGCTTATAAGAAAGCCACAATTTAGGCTCAGTGCCTGTGGCTCAACGGGCTAAGGCACCAGCCATGTACACCTGAGGTGGCAGGTTCGTATCCAGCCCGGGCCCGCCAAACAACAATGACGGCTGCAACCAAAAAATGGCTGGGCGTTGTGGCGGGCGCCTATGGTCCCAGCTACTTGGGAGGCAGAGGCGAGAGACTCGCTTGAGCCCAGGAATTGGAGGTTGCTGTGAGCTGTGATGTCAGAGCACTATCCAGGGTGACAGCTTGAGGCTCTGTCTCAAAAAAAAAAAAAAAAGAAAGCCACAATTTAATCAGTTAGCCTTAGTTGTAGCTGTTGCATGTTACTTGTGTAACTTGGCCCTGTCTTCTGATAACAGAGTCATTCTTACAAATAAGATAAATACTAACAAGTTTATATGCATAGTATACTGTATATAGAGCTTATGAGTGGTGTTCTAAGCAATGACAAGCTTTAGAAGTGAAATAAACCCTTAAGTTGGCAACTTTGTCATGTGATTCTGTATAATGCTATTAACCTTGCTTAGGAGATGAAAATGTTAAGTTATCTGAATACTATCCAACAACATTTGCTGGCCTTGTCCTTGTTAAATGTTGTAACATTCACTATGGGATATAGTTATTTGTAAATCAGACAAAAGATTTTTAGCATTACAAAGGAAATGAGCTTATATGAGCCAGCACAAACCCAAAAGTTGAATTTAAACATGCTTTTGGATGCACTCTTAACAATTTGACCAACATCAGCACAGAATGAATTTTTTTTATTTTCTCTTTGACCAACATCAGTACAGAATGAATTTTTTTATTTTCTCTATACATATACATGTATTTATTTGTTTTCCACTTTTTGCCTTCACAAAATTAAAAAGGCTTAAAATTTAATAATAATAATAATGTTTAAGATAAGGACTAGAAACAGAAACCTTGTAAAGAACGAACGAAGATAAATACATTCAGAAAAGAAATCACACAATTGCTGCAACAAAATATTGAGCAATAATAATAATAATGCAAAAAAAGTAACATTCACATTGCCAGATAAGAGTGGGTCAATCTTCATATGAAGGCTATAACCCAATTATAGCACAAGAATATGGGGAAAGGGGAAAGGGAGGGGAGGGGAAGGGGGAAGATGGATGGAGGAGGGTAATTGGTGGGACCACACCTATGGTGCATCTTAGAAGGGTACAGGTGAAACTTACTAGGTGTAGAATATAAATGTCTTAACACAATAACTAAGAAAATGCCATGAAGGCTATGTTAATCAGTTTGATGAAAATATTTCAAATTGCATATAAAACCAGCACATTGTACCCTATGATTGCATTAATGTACACAGCTATGATTTAATAAAAAAAAAAGAGTATGTCTATCATAGAATGCTTTGACTCTGAGGTTGAGTATGGAGTCATCAGTTAACCTGTTCTTATTTTTTTCCAAAGTATCAAAAAATAGACAACTAATAAGTATAAATAAAAATAAAAGAAAATGTGGGCAGGGCCTGTGGCTCATCGAGTAGGCACTGGCCCCATATACCGAAGGTGGCGGATTCAAACCCGGCCTCGGCTGAACTGCAAAAACAGAAAAATAGCCGGGCATTGTGGTGGGCGCCTGTAGTCCTAGCTACTCGGGAGGCTGAGGCAAGAGAATTGCCTAAGACCAGGAGTTAGAGGTTGCTGTGAGCTGTGTGATGCCACGGCACTCTACTGAGAGTAATAAAGTGAGACTCTGTTTCTACAAAATAATAATAATAATAAAATAAAATAAAAAATAAAAGATAATTTCAAAAAAAAGATCATGCCAAATCTTAAAGACAATAGAAAAAGAAGAAATACCTCAAAATCATTCTACTTCATCTCAATACACCTGATATTAAAATTGGAAAAGATATTGTTATAAAGGGAAATTACAAACACATTTCACTTATAAATGAGGATGCAATATTCTAAACAACATATTGACAAGTTGAATTAAAAATTAATGTTCAAGTCATTTACTTTGATCAAAATTAAATCCAATTTATGTGAGAATTAGTCACTATTTTCTTTTCTTTTCCTTTTTTTCCCTCACCCCCTCCCTCCTTCTCTCTCTGTCTGCTCTCCCCTTCCCGCATGCCCCACCATGTCATTAATTGTCATTAATTGTCCTCATATCAAAGTTGAATACATAGGATTCATGCTTCTCCATTCCTGTGATGCTTCACTAAGAATAATGTGTTCCACCTCCATCCAGGTCAGTACAAACACTGCAAAATCTCCATTTTTTTTTTGATGGATGAATAATATTCCATGGTATACATATACAATAGCTTACCAATCCATTCCTGGGTTGAAGGACATTTAGGCTGTTTTCACATTTTAGTGATTGTAAATTGAGCTGCAATAAACAGCCTAGTACAAGTGTCTTTTTAATAAAAGGGTTTTTTCCTTCAGGATAGATTCCCAGTAATGTGATTGCAGGATCAAATGGGAGGTCTAGCTTGAGTTCTTTGAGGTTTCTCCATACTTCCTTCCAAAAAGGTTGTATTAGGTCCCACCAGCAGTGTAGAAGTGTTCCTTTGTCTTCACATCTGCACCAGCATCTGCAGTTTTGAGATTTTGTGATACAGGCCATTCTCACTGGAGTTAGATGATATCTCAGGGTGGTTTTAGTTTGCATTTCTCTAATAATTAGGGATGATGAGCATTTTTTCATGTGTTTGCTAGCTATTCGTCTGTCATCTTTAGAGAAGATTCTATTCATCTCTCTTCTCCATTGATGTATGGGATTGCTGGGTTTTTTTCTTGTGGATTAATTGAAGTTCTGTATAGATCCTAGTTATTAAGCTTTTGTCTGATTCAAAATATACAAATATCCTTTCCCATTGGGTAGGTTGTCTATTTGCTTTGGTTACCCCAGCCATCTTTTCCATCCAAAATGACAAGAAGCCCAGGACTTGATTCCCCAGTGGCCTCACAGAAACTGGCTGGCCTAGATGGCGACTTCTCCCACCAGCTTTTCATCTGTAGGTAGAAATTCACAAGGGCCCCTAATCCTTCAGATCTTTCTACATATAGCCTCCTTGGTTCCTTCACAGCCTCCTTCTGGCCTGTGAGAGTGCTGTGTTCTTCCCTTTCCTCTTCACTCAACACACATGCACCGAGACACACAGCCCCAGCTCCAGTGCCACCCTCCTCCCTGACCACCTGCCATGAAATCTCCCTTCTCTGGACTCCCTCCAACTTTATGTCTCAGTACTGCTTTTGCCACGTTGCATTGGTTGTTCATGTTTCTTACCAGAATGGGAGCATTCCACCAGCAGCACGTGCATCTCACTATGTCTGTATCCTCAACGCCTACCTCAATGCCCAGCTCAAGGCAGGTGCTGAGTGACAGCTCATGGGAAAATGTTGTGGGATAGAGTATAGTATTAAAAGTGTTAGGCACTAGGGACAGAGTAATCTGGAAACAATCCAAGCATCAATGCTGGCCCTGAGCACTGAAAACAATACTAGCACAGTGTCCCAACCTTAAGTTGTATTTAGCAGTGTTAAGAAAAAGGCAAGACAGAAGTGCAGTAAACAGATGTGTTAAGAATTCAATCATGGCGTTAAAGATAAACTCCTTGTTTTTTAACCTTGACTCTCTCTTTGAAGCTTGCCACTGTGCTATATTTTCTCATGCCTGAGATTTCAATAAAGACCTGTGAGGATCATTGGGAGGGGCCACACCCTTGTCTCTCTGGGCAGAGTACTTGTTGGTATTGGCCTACCTGGGTCCCTCAGCTCAATGCAAGTGGACTGAGTAGGTGTTTATTATTTTGCATCAAGTCACACAGACAAAATGTGTGAACAGTTGAATAAACAAATGAATTGATGAATGGACAGAATATTTCTCAAAACTCACGTGAATAGTTGATGTCAGACCTGGCTCTACACTATAGTCTTTCCACTCTGGAACAAGACATTCCCAAATGGATCCTTTCATTCCATCCAAATCCAGCAATGCAGTGGCACTACCTGTGCTCATTCTGGTCAAACCCCATTTTCACTGGACTTTCACCCACTGGGGCTGCTGCTTCATTAACCAAACCATTCAACACTGAGCAACTGCTTTCTACTGGACGTCACACTGAAAGCAGGCAATGTTATAGCTTCTCTCTGAGTGTGCACACACTGCTTCCGTTTGTTCCAGCGAGTCATATTCTGAGAGGGGAGGGGGATAAGAATGATGGAAGAACTTTGGAAGAGCCCCCCTGGGAAATGAGGGAGGCACTGGCCAGGAATCTTGGAAGGTTCCTGAGCAGCATGGGGTACACCAACAGTGGAGTGGGACAGTGGAGCACAAATGCCCAGGGCACCAGCTGAAAGGGAGGAGTGGACTTCTGGAAAGATCAACCCAGAGTCGCCAATTGCACCACCCACAGTCTTATGGGTGTTGCAAACTGTAGACAGGAGGAAAGTGCAGACCAGCATAAGCCTTCTGTTTTGGGGTGGGTAGCAAGTCTAAGCTCCAGGTATTGTCAAACACTTGTCAGGAACCACCACAGACATTACTTTTAAAACATTTTTTTAATGTAACAAAGATGATTTGGAGAGGGGAGGAGAAAGCCGCCTCATTCCCCACCACTTCACTGAAAAATAATCCATTGCTCTGACTTGTTCTTAGACTGAGCAAAAAGTGGGGTTTATGGATGCCTTGTATATATTCAATGAACTATTTCTGCTCTCATCTCTGTCAAAAGAGATGTCAAATACAGAGGGTGCCAAAAAGCAGTATACACATTTTGAGCAAGGAAAAAAAAAACTGCACTAAAATTGTAATAATAGGGCAACACCTGTAGCACAAGGGAGTAGGGCGCTAGCCCCATATGCTACAGGTGGTGGGTTCAAACTCAGCCCCAGCCAAAATCTGCAAAAAAAAAAAAATTGTAATAATATAAGCCGATAACTTGTTATCTTGTATATTGTATCTTTGTATCTCTTGTAAATGGTAGAAGTCAAATGTGACTGGAGTGTGAGAGTTTTTAGATACCTTCTACATATCCAAATATATATTTGTCTGTGTGTGTTTTCATAAGACACAAGGATTCTGGTCCTTAGAGCAGAGGTTTGAAGATGGTGGGTACACACACTCATACGACTTCTCTTACCCCTTTGTCATCTTCCCATTTTGAGAGCAATGGAATTTCTTCCACATGGATCTTGGCACTGCTACCAACTCACATTTCTCCAGACCTCCCCATCCTTCTCTGAAAAATAAAGGGCTTAGAGACAACATCTAAGTCCCTCGGAACCTTGATGTGCCCCAAGTTTTCAAGATCAATGGGAAAGAAAAGTCCTGCATGGATGGTAAAACATCGGCACTTCTCCCAGAGGCACAATGTGCACAAATCAAATCAAAATATAAATCATTGCGCCCTGTTATGGGTCTCATACATGGCTTCTTTTAATAAAATATGCAAATATTTTGCAGTAAATTGATTTCCCAGTTTCATTCTCTTATCTCCATATTTATTATTCATGATTCTTCCACTCTTCACTCACAGCATAGGGGTGGTGGGCATAATTCTAGAATGTAGAGTTTGCTCTCTTTCTTATAGTTATTATTAGCACAATGTTATACTCTCAGGAGTAAAGGATACATGTAAATATTACTTCCAGTCTCAACTCAAACTAAGAACAAAATGCAAGAAAGTCTTCATTGATCTAAATCCATGTACTTGAACTTCTTGGCAAACTTTAATAACAGCATCCCTTTGCTGAGGAACATGATGATGGCTTAAGCTGTGATTGCATGGATATTGTTGTTTTACTTCTTACAAGTGAATACAATGTGTCTCAGTCAAGAATTTGATGAAAAGGAAAAAATTCTTGCAAACTTTTCATTTTTTGATTGCAGAATTATTTTATTTTATTTCATTTTATTTTTGAGTCTTGCTCTGTTCCCTAAGCTACAGTGCCATGGTGGGAGTTTAGCTCACAGCAACTTCAAACTCCTGGGCTAAAGGCATCCTACAGTCTCAGCCTCCTGAGTAGCTGGGACTACAGGTGCCCTCCACAACGCTGTTAGTTCTGTTTTTAGTAGAGATGAGGTTTTGCTCTTGTTCAGGATGGTCTCAAACTCTGGGTTCATGCAATACTCCTGCCTTAGCCTCCCAGAGGGCTAGGATTATAGGTATGAGCCACTGTGTGGCACCACATTAGAGAAGTTTTTAAAAATGAATATTTGAAGGATGTTCATTGTGTGGGTCCAGATTTAAAGCCTAGACCCCACTGGTCCAGTCCCAGAACAACGTCTCTCTAAAAGCAGAGAAAACCAAACAGGAATTTCAACTGTTATTCACACCATTTGAAAAAGACCATGATCCATAACAACTCTTAATAAAACCAACTCCCCTCTCCTTTCTTCTGATACCCTGCCCATCCTGGGAGCAGACTTTTCTCTCTTCCTCACCTGTCAATATTGGACATCTTCCTCTGGACCTCTGCGCCACCACCACACCCCACTCGTGCAAGCTCTCAGCAGCTCCCAGCCCCCTGGGGGGACAACTCATCCATCATTGCTTTTCTTAATGGGTGACTTCAATCTTTTCTGACTTGCTCCACTGTAATGGGTTCAAGGGATTTCAAAGCTGATCAGGAAAAAAAGAAATAATCACACGGTGGCAGTTACACCCAGTGAGCTTTATTTGAGTGACACTTTGCCAGGTTTTACATGAAAAGGCAGTCATCTCCAGCACAATACTGTCTGTGGGCCACCCCCCACCCCAGGGTGGAAGAGAGCAAGGAAACTCCTGAGGGACAGGGGCTCAAAGAGGAGCCTTCTATGTGTAGGTGGTGTTGCTCAGCAGCCTGAAGGAGAGTCTCTGGGTCAGTGCTGAAGGGCAGTGGCAGTGCGGGGTCTTTATAACTATAAGGTTTATCTCATCTAGGGCTAACGAACACTGGGCACGGTTTCATAGGATACTCAAACAAGATAGGCTGCAATTGGCTAAAAGCCTGTTTATTTGGGTTATGCTTAAAATAATTGCATGTCTACAAATTTGAGTTTGGTGTGGGTGGGAATTTATGCAACCATGTGACTGCAGCCTCATTCACATCTGACAGCTCATGCTGGCTGTTGACTGGGGAGTCTCCTCAATACAGTATCCCATCCTCCACTAGGTCAAACTGAGCGTCTTTGTTCCAAAAGAGCAAAGTGCCTTATCATTATTATTGCCTCTGCATACATCATATTTGTTGGTATTTCATGAGCCAAAGCAAGTCACACAGCCTAGGTCAGAGTCAATGCAGGAAGAGACCACACAAAGGCATGGATACCAGGGGATGGGATTCATCTGGGAATTTTATTGTGACAATGAGATCATAACCCCTAAGCTGCAGCCATAATACACTTTTTTTTCACGTGGTGTCAACTTTTTTGTTTTTTGGCATAAACCATATTCCACCTGGATGTCAATCAGGATGTCATTCCTTCTGATGAACAAAGTCCCCCAAGGCAGAGCCTAATAAAAGGATTTTAGTGCAGGGGGCTAACCTGGAAGGCAATCCCAGGAAGCACAAGTGAGGAAGTGGAGCAAATGAGACAGGGAAAGGAGGAAACTCACTAGGTATGTGCTAATAACTGGGCTAGCTTCGTCGGAAGCTGGACCTTAACACTGCTGGGGACCCTCTGAGAGACCACATGGGCAGGCCTCAGGAGTTTCCATCGGAGGATCAGAAGCTGGAGCATTTATGCACCTCTGGTTAAGCAACTCCTGAGATAGTGGGGAAAGCCCTACGGCAGGGAAAAAGGGAGCCTCAGCCACTTGAGGTGGGACGCTGTTGGAGGGCTGGGCAGTCCACGCCAGCTGCAAGTGATCCAGTGGGCTGAGGGGATACGGGGCAGGCCATGGATGGCATCTGATAGAGAGACAATGAAATCCCTCTCATCATTAAAATCCAAGTGCAATGGAGTCAATGCACAGGTACAGAGGACGCAGAGCTCAAGAACACAGGGAGAGAGGACCAAGTAACAGAAAGTCTACATCTGAGTGATGAGTAGCCTTCGCTGAGTAGCCTAAGCACACAAATCATCAGGATCACCAATAAGAGAGAATCAATAGAGGAAATAAACTTTGAGTAATCTCCAATGTAGAGACAAAGGTAGGTTATGCAGGAAGGCCAAGGTGGATGGATTACCTGAGTTCACAGGTTTGAGACCAGCCTGAGCCAGAGGGAGACCTCATCTCTAACAATAGCCAGGCATGTAAAAATAGCCAGGTGTTGTGACAGGAGCCTGTAGTCCCAGCTACTCAGGATGCTGAAGGAAGAGAACTGCCCAGGAGTTAGAGGTTGCTGTGAGCTAGGAAGTCATGGCACTTTACCAAGGGTGACAAGTGAAATTCTGACTCAAAAAATAAATAAATAAATAAGGATAGGTTATGCAAATAGACATAAGGGTATAGTTTCAGAAAGTGGTCTCCTTCCTGGTATTCTTATCATAGGATAAAAATCTGCTTGAGATCCAGAAAGATCTTACCCACTTTCTTCTTGAGATCCAGAAAGATCCTACCTACTTCTTAGCAAAAATGGAACAGAAAGTTAACAGCATAATTCTATGTAGTGTCTGTAGCTGGTTGTGGATACTGATACTTAATTGTGCAGTTAGCTATATCTACCACATTTCATTGATTCTATTCTAAAAAGCATTTTTTTCATATTTAACCTTTCTGAAATCAAAATGCATCTTACAATTATAACTGACAGAATTTCTTTCTTCCCAGATGGCATATAAAATATTGGTGCACTTTTAGTATATTAGATATGATGAACTATAGAAGTTCTCATTTCAGAGCACAGGTTCAACCAGGTTGGAGTTAATTCTTTCATTAACTATTGAAAGGCCCATATTAAAGAACTTTTCTAAACCACAATTTGGAGATGCTTAAACCAGAGAGTCCCCTCCTGACTCTTCCAATCAAGATTCTAAGACCCCAAGAGGATACACAAAGAATGTCCTCAGCCCTCCTTATCAAACTCTGCTTTTCTAGCTCCTACCTCTGTTGGTTACACAGACTGTATTTTATTATTCAACATATTAACTTTTCAAAGAATGTTTACATCTATCAGAAAGAGCAAATGCTGAGAAATCTAAAAAGACTGCAGGAACAATGATAGAACTCTTAGCAGAAAGGAACTCAATAAAAATTGGGTCCCACAGTGCACAACAGAAGGCCCAGAATAAACAAAATTAAACAGGTTAGAAGTTCATTTCTTTTGTGTGAAAGAAGACTGGAGGGAGACAATTCCAGGCTAAGGCAGTTCTACAATCACCAGGGATGTAGTTTCCTTCTATTTTTCTTATCCAACAACTAAGCACAATGTTTCTATCCTCAGGGTTACTTCATCGTCCAACATGGCTGCTGTAGCTTCAACCATCTCATCTAAATCCCAGGTTGGAGGAAAGAAGAAAGGCTAAAAAAGCAAACAAAACTCATTCTCCACCTCCTTTTAGAAAGACCCCATATAGGCTGGGTATGTTGGCTCACACCTGTAATCCTAGCACTCTAGGAGGCCAAGGCATGTGGATTGCTCAAGCTCAGGAGTTTGAGACCAACCTGAACAAGAGCAAGACCTTGTCTCTACTTAAAAAAAATAGATATTTTTCTATATATATGTAGAATATATATGTCACATATATTATATATCATATATCATATATTATATTATTATATATCATATATATTATATATATAAAAAACTAGCCAGGTATGGTGGTACATGCCTGTAGTCCCAGCTACTTGGAAGGCTGAGGCAAAAGGATTGCTTGAGCCCAAGAGTTTGAGGTTGCAATGAGCTATGATGATGACATGGCACTCTCACCCCAGGGTGACAGAGTCTTACTCAAAAAAAAAAAAAAGGTTCAAGACTAGGAAGACCCCACAGAAACTCTGCCCAACAATTCCCACATCTATCTCATTGGCCAGAACTTAGGCACATGACTACATCTAGCTGCAAGGGAGACTGGGAAATGTACTCTTCTAGCTGAGCACCATGTTATCCCATGATGTAGGAGTTATATTAAAAAGGAAGAAAAGAGAAGCAGGCAGAATAGAGGCAACTAGCAATCTAGGTTACAGGAAGATTTCTAGGGGCTAAAGGAGAAAGTGGGAGGAAGTTACACCAACATGGAAGATCTCAGAAAACTGCAGGAGGAAACTTAGCACAGGACCCTTGGTGCGGAGGTGCACTGGCAGGTGTGTTTAAAAGAATTGGATCAGAAGGGTTAGCAGCCTGGATCTCAGTCCTCATGGCTCCATGGGAGGCATGCAGGATCCATCAAAGCCCACAGAAGGAGGATTGTTGCCCCCATGTCTACAACAGGAGAGGTTCCCAGGTAGGAAAGTATAAAGCTGTTAACATGCTCTGCTTTCTTTTCCAGAATGAACACAGGCTCCCACCTCTGTGGCCAGGCCTCTCACTCCCATTAGCGTTCCCCAGGTCACAGGAAGCAAGTGGGCTTGGTTATTAATGGACTTTCCAGGCAGGAGTTCCAGAGTAGGCCTTTTCATGGTCACTGGTGGTCTCTGTGTCCCACCAGCTCCACAGGAATTCTGGCCACAGAGAAATGTTCCTAAAAGAGGAAAATTACCCAGAAAGCGTCTCCCAAAGAAAAGTCGTCTTTAAAAAAGTTTGTACATGTTGCAAAGCATTATCTTTAAGTCCTCCAGCTAGGCTAAAAGCCTATCCCATTCCTCCCTGGGATTTCTAGTGAATTAATAATGCCACTGATGAATATTCAAAACTAGGCAGCTATTGTGCCTCCAAGCACATAATTAATTATTCATTACACATTTTTATTCACTGAATTAAAAAACACGGGGTGCTCTGGGAAATGAAGTGTACTTCACTGCAGGGGCATGAAATTCCACACTGCCCCTTTAAGGACTATTATTCTCTATTTGTGGTTACCAAGCAACATAAATGCTGGGCAATTAGATCATGGGTTGTCCCTGAAGACTGATGGGATAATAAGCAGTAGTTAAGTATTAAGTTGACCCAGTGAAGGTCCCATATGAATAAACCTGGGTAGGACCACAGCTGGTGTCTTTTAAATGAAACTTTTACATTAATACCATACAAAAGGTGATTCTGTTCCAGGAACGTGCGTTGGCAAAACTCACTCATCTGCACGACCAGCACAGGTTGAATGTGTCGGCCCTCAACACCACTGCACTTGCAAAGTTGTGTAGGGAATGCACTGTCCACTCCCAGATGGCGCAGCAGCCCTCCTCCAGGGGCTAACTGGGCTGAGGCATCTGGATTCAGCCCAGCCTCTCAAAGAAAGAAACATATTGCTTTAGTTGGGGAAATTCCAGTGGGGCGCAGGTGAAAGTGATGAGAACTGAGTTTCTCTTCTAGAGTAGCTAAAGTCAGAGCAATGCCAGCCCTGCCCAGCCAATGAGAGCACAGAGTGCTCCCCGCTCAAGGCCACTTACTTGGAGTCCAACCCCAGAAGGGCCTTCTTGCCCTTGAGCCAAGTGCAAAGTCCTGACTAGCCCAGAGCTGGAGCTCCAGGTCTATGCAGCTACCTCTCTCCTAGATTACAAACCCCTCAGGAACCCAATTCACATCCCAATCATGTGGATATCTTCGGAGTCTTGTCTGGCACATAGTAGGTGTTCCACAAATGATTATTGAATAAATATCATTCAATAATATTGGAATGCTTTTTTTAATTATTAGTTATGCTGTTTGGTTATAAAGCGAAACTTGGACTAATGATTGCAGTTAGCTATTTATTTATATGCCCTGGTGTTTGCAAATATCTTGGCACTTTTTTTAAATGTTCCTAAGTGCTACCAGCAGGAATGCCATATACAGTTGTACAGGATGTGCATTACACAAGGGTACCTGGCCAAAGGGCTGATTACAACCAGAAATCTAGAGTGTGGTCCATTCCCCAAGTCATATGCTTGTCCAGGGGGGATGTTTTTTCCCCAATTCTTGCAAAGGCATTGAATGTGTCGAGAGAGGCCCTGGCTATAGTTGGGATGTGGATTGCAGAAGGTAAGAGCTCTGCTCTGATGGAGTAGACTCAGAGGTCCTGCTCAGGAAGAATTATAGGCAGAGGCCAGGGATTAGAAGGTCATGGAGTTTACCAGCATGGTACAAGACAGAAAAATCCTCAGGTAGAGACTGTTTTCTGTCCTCTCACAGCCCCTGATGTATGGCTATGAATAGTTCAAGACAAAACAGGCCCACACATTATCTCTATTGTGGACGTAGGGACATGGAGAGAAAATATGGAATGCCAGCAGTGAGAACTAGCAAGAGAGAAACCACATTTCTATTAGTGTGAGTCTCAGAGCAAACCAGTGACATGTGTATCCTTGTTTATAGTTGGGGAGACAGAGGCATAGAGAGTTTAAACAACCTGGTCATCATCGTCACAGAACTTGAGAGGAAGCAGGGTTTCAACCCAAACAGGCCGGCTCTGGAGCCCCTGCTCTGAAGCAGGGCCAATATTTGATATAGTTAACAATCATTAGGGTATTAGAGCAGATACCAGCCTCCAGGCTAGACCAGGATCCTGGAGGCCCCAACTGGCCAACCTCTAGGTGCTGGATGGTTTGGTGGCCAGGGCAGGGGAAGAGGGCCCTCTGGGGAGGCAGCAGCTACTTACCAACTGGAACCCCAACATTTCAGTGTTTTGACTATGGCTGCCTACCTGTCACTTGTCAACCTGCCTCAAGGGTTCCCATGAGTCTGAGAGAAGCATGAGGGAGGGGGCCAGAAGCAGATTTGAGCAGGGAACAGAGTCTGGAGCAGGTGCAGATGAAGCAGTAGGAGGCAAGGGAGCTGGGAAACTTCCGGCAGCAGCCTTTTTTCGGGAACTGGGCTAGAGCCTTCCTGCTCCGGCAGAGACCATAAACATACTAATGGGCAATGGAGGAAGGGGAAGGAGGACTGGTGGCAGCGAACCTGGGTCCCAGCACTGCCACCGACAGAACCCATGGGCCTCTCCCATCTCCTTACTGGTAAAATAAAGTATCTAAGCCAGAAAAGCTCCTAGGAATGCTCCGACAATAACATTTTATGACTCCACATTGCTAACAAATGAAAATGGGTACCTTTTCTTTCCTTGAAAAGAAAAGGAAACTAAAAACATCTGCACTTTCTGCAATTGAGGTTTTTTTATGTTGCTGTGTGTTTGTTTTTTTTTTTAAACTCAAAAATGTACTATGATCCCCACCGGTGACAGGAAATGATGGTTTTATTGTAGTTGTAGATCATTAATTTTGTAGACAAAAATGTGAAAATGCAGCTTATCTCTGTCTGCAGACACTTTGCTATGCCAGAGCATGAAACAGTTCTCAGTTGAAGATAAAGAACTGCTGTCTAGAGTTTTGTGATATGAGGCAGGGATGACAATTCCCCCCACAGCTAAGTGGGCTCCATGTTAGACACGAGCGATACAGCTACGGCCGTCTCTAGGAAAGGACTGAAGTTTGTCAGGCAGGAACACAGGAGGGGGGGAAGGGAAGGCTGAAGAAGCCACAGGAAAGACGAGGAGAACACCCCACTTATTGCCCTTCCACTCCACCTCCCACCCTACCCTGACCCTGGACACCCTCTCTCAGAGAGACCGTGGGGGAACTAACTATCACCGAGGCCTTCTTCCTTCCTGTGTTCTTTTCTTGACAAGATTGTTTATTTTTGTGTTCATTCTCTGAGCTGCTAGCACAGTGCCTGAAATCCATCCTGCCATTTATCAAACCTTTATCATTTAATGGTTTGATAAAAGACAGGATGGATGGGTAATGGATCAGTGACCCAGGGATGATCAGTGACTCCTCTCTTTCCAGTCTCAAGGTATCAGCATTGAAGATTCAGGGGCTTGCTAGAGGTTTGTTCTTGCAAATGTCCTCCAGGTCTTTAGCACCTCTAAATTTGAACCCTTAAAAATCAATGCCGGCGGTACTTCTCAGTACGGCAGAGTGAGAAGCAAAGTTAAAACTGGACATAATTGTCAAAAACAACCATCACAGGAACCTGTAAATCAACCAGTTTACATGCCATATTGAGAAGTGGTTATTCATAAAAAATGACTGAACTTCAGATAAGAACAGTAGAAGTGAGTGGTAGTATCGTCTGGAGCTACCCTCACGTCCCATCCCAAGTCCATTCTCCCAAGGTCAGACAAGTCATGAAAACTAGAAGTTTTGGTGCCAGAAGGGGCTGGCTTAATGAGGAGTAGAATGCTGAAAAACCTCACACCCAGTGGTATTGTCAGTAACAGAAGTAATCTCAGTGGCGAATGAATGGGAATGACCATCAATCCAGCTATCTGGAGACCGTGTTTCTGATTAGGGCAAGATAGACTAGCAGATTCGCCAGATATTTAACAGGGAGATGTGGGAAATAAGATAACAATAGGGAGCCTTGATAAGCTTTTGATACATCCAAGCAGGAGAGACCTGAGGGGGCCTAAGATACCCAGATATTTTAGGCCGATTATAAGCATGCACACATGTGCTGGGGAGATATGAAAGAAAAAGTCAGGGAAGACTTTAAAATGCTTAAACTTTGAATGTGTTCCTCTACCTGCACGCATTGATACATCAGTAGAAAATGGAAGCCTTACTTGTCTAAGATGTTCTAGTACAACATTGATAAGCATTGGCTAACCAGTAGACTATATAAACACAGGGGCAAGCCCTCAGGAACCAAACATAAAAAGAATTTTTAAAAACTCAGTGGAGACTACTACAGCTGCATTCTTCAGTAAAATAGAAACCATAGATTTTGTTCATCAAGTTATTAAACAATAATCAAACCGCTATCACAGCCACATTTTGATCAGAATCAAGAGTTACTATCATATATAATCTTAAAATATTTAGTTTTAAACTAGAAATTATGAGATCTTCAAAGAAATAGGAAAGCATGATTTATACTAAGAAATGAGACAGAAGGAGAGAGTTAGTAGAAACTTGTCTAAGGGGGCCTAGATTTTGGAATTAGCAGACAAAAACACCAAATCACCTATGTTGTAAATACCTTTTTAAAAAACCTAAACCTGATTGTCTTTCAAAAAATTAAAAGAAGGTATGATGTCAATGACTCTAAAGAAGAGAGATAATTTCAACAGACATAGAAATTATTTAAAAGAATCACATGGAAATTCTGGAGTTGAAAACTACATTAACTGAAATGAAAAACTTACAAGAGGGGTTGAACACCCCGTGTTGAAACGGCCAGGAGACAGAATCAACAAACTTGAAGATAAATCAATAGTAATTATCCAATCTGAAGACAATGGGGAGTGAAATCATGCAGGAAAATGAACAGAGCCTTGAAGGAATGTGGGACAACACTGAGGATATGAGTTACGGTGATCCAAGGAGAGAAGAGAGAAAGAGAAAATATATGATGTAGGAAAAATCAATTCAGCTTCTTCTCTTATACTCTCACAACACAGGACACTTCTGTGATCCCAGATGTATTATGGTTTATCTCCACATACCAAGCAAGAAATCAGTTTTGCAGTATACACCAGCTAAGTATTCTCTAACTCAATATGATTTTGACACTATCTACCTGGAGATAGCACTAGATCCAACAATTTAAGAGCTCAGTAACAAGGCCTGACCTTCTGCCAACCAGCTATAAACCAAGGGTTGCCACAACCTCCTTGAGTTCAATTAATCTGTTAGAATGGCTCACAAAACTCAAGGGAAACACCTTATGTACATTTACCCATTATAAAAGACATTAGAAAGGATACTAGTTATAGCTAAATGGAAGACATGCATAAGGTGAGGTCTGGGAGAATGGATGTGCAGCTTTCATATCTTTTTGAGTCACACCACTGCCAGGAATCTCTATGGGTTTACCTATCCTGAAACTCTTTGAACCCAGTCTTTTGGGGTTTTATGGAAACTTTGCTACATAGACATCATTGTTTTTTTTTTAGAGACAGAGTCTCACATTGTCACCCTCGGTCGAGTGCCATGGCATCACCGTTCACAGCAACCTTCAGCTCTTGGGCTTTGGCAATTCTCTTGCCTCTCTTACCTCCGCCTCCTGAGTTGCTGGGACTACAGGCACCTGCCACAATGCCCGGCTATTTTTTTGTTGCAGTTTGGCCAGGGCCGGGTTTGAAACTGCCACCCTTGGTATATGGGGCCAGCACCCTACTCACTGAGCCACAGGCACTGCCCACATAGACATAACTTATTAAATCTTTGGCCATTGATAATCAACCTAATCTTTAGCCCCATTCCCTCTCTGGAGGCTGGGAGGGTGGGGCTGAAATTCCTAACTCTCTAATACTGCCTTGATCTTTCCTATAACCAGTCTCCATCCTAAAGCTATCTAAGGGCTTCCAGCCACAGTCTGCAGTACACGAAAGATGCGTTTCTATTACTTGGAGATTTTAAGAGTTTTAGGAGTTGTGTGTCAAGAAATGGGGATGAAGATCAAACATATATTTCATAATATCACAGAAGGAGAGAGTGAATTATGAAGCAATAATGGCAAAAAAAAAATCCCATTTCTTTTTCTTTTCTTTTCTTTCTTTCTCTCTCTCTCTCTTTTTTTTTTTTTTTTTTTTGGCAAAAGGTAATGTATTCTAGAATCTTGATGAAGTAGAATTAACACAGAGATCCAACCTAGACTTCTCATAGTGAAATTGTTGAAAGATAAAGTGAAAATCTTGAAATCAGCAAGAGAAAGATTACTCATCATATATGAGAAGAACAGCAATATAGTTAATGGTTGCCTTCTCGTTAGAAACAACAGAGGCCTGCAGGCAGTGGAGTGACATATTTAAAGTGTTGAAGGAAAAACTTTCCATCAAGAATTCCATATCCATTAAAACTATCTTTAATGAATAAAAGTGAAATGGAGATATTCTCAAACAAACAGTAACTATATAATTTGTTGCTAGTAGACCTAACTTGCAAGAAACACAAAAGGAAGTCATTTAGGCTAAAAGAAAATAACATCAGACTTGAACCCATGGAAAGAAGTGAAAAGCACCATAAAAAGTAAATACGTGGGTTAAGAGACTTGTTCAATGGCTGAGAAAGAATTTTTGATGCAAAGACAGAAACAGAATTAACCTAAGGAATTTATTTTACTTTCTAAGGGAGAAAAGGGTACAGCATGACAAGAAGAAATTCATCACCCAAGATGAATGGCTTGGGCTTTCACTGAAGTTATAAAGAGAAGAGCAATTGTAGTTGCCAAATGATATCAAAACACAATTGTTTTCCAGAGCTTTGTTGTGGCAAAATTATAATGGTAGGCAGTTGTTTCCCAGAACAGTTATTTTCTTTTGGTTTGGTTTTATGTGAATTCTCAGAATGCAGTCTGGCAGATGCTGAGGGAACTACATGCCCTTTTCTGTCTGCTTAGTACTTTTCCAGTTTTGCAAAAAAAAAGCTCTTTAAAAAGCAATGGCCACCATTATGTGTGGTGATGTTTTATGTTAGATGATTTACAAGCAATGCCATCCTTTCAGTCTCCCCTTTCTTTGGTGAGAATTGTTATTTTTCTCTCTCTCTTTTTTTTTTTTTTTATTAAATCATAGCTGTGTACATTAATGCAATCATGGGGTACAATGTGCTGGTTTTATATACAATCTGAAATATTTTCATCAAAATATACAATCTGAAATATTTTCATCTGGTTAACAGAGCCTTCATGGCATTTTCTTAGTTATTCTGTTAAGACATTTCTATTCTACATTTAGTAAGTTTCACATGTACCCTTGTAAGATGCACTGTAGGTGTAGTCCCACCAATCACCCTCCTTACACCCATCCTCCTCCTCCCTTCCTCTATCTATCACCTTTCACCATATTCCTGGGTTATAGCTTTCATATGAAAAATTCATAGTAGGGCTGAGTACATTGGATACTTTTTCTTCCATTCTTGAGATACTTTGCTAAGAAGAATATGTTCCAGCTCTATCCATGTAAACATGAAAGAGATAAAGTCTCCGTTTTTCTTTAAGGCTACATAATATTCCACAGTGTACATATACCACAATTTATTAATCCATTCATAGGTTGATGGGCATTTGGGCTTCTTCCATGACTTAGCAATTATGAATTGGGCTGCAATAAACATTCTGGTACAAATATCTTTGTTATATGTGACTTCGGGTCTTCTGGATATATGCCTAGTAGAGAAATTGTAGGATAGAATGGCAGGTCTATTTTTAGATCCCTAGGTGTTCTCCAAACATCTTTCTAAAAGGAATGTATTAGTTTGCATTCCCACCAGCACTGTAAAAATAATCCCTTTTCTCCACATCCATGCCAACATTTCTGATTTGGGGATTTAATGATGTGGGCTAATCTTACTAGAGTTAGATGATATCTCAAAGTAGTTTTGATTTGCATT
>CAUYON010201095.1:0-28766 GCA_963573935.1 Arctocebus calabarensis | reverse complement strand
CGTGGGTCGATGGACACTTGGGCTTCTTCCATGACTTAGCAATTATGAATTGGGCTGCAATAAACATTCTGGTACAGATGTCTTTGTTATAATGTGATTTTTGGTGTTCTGGGTATATACCTAGTAAAGGAATTATAGGATAGAATGGCAGGTCTATTTTTAGATCTCCAAGTATTCTCCAAATATCCTTCCAAAAGGAACATATTAGCTTACATTCCCACCAGCAGTGTAGAAGTGTTCCCTTTTCGCCACATCCACCAGCATATCTGGTTTTGGGATTTTGTTATGTGGGCTAATCTTACTGGAGTTAGGTTATGAGGAAGTTTTTGATTTAATTTGTGTTTGGGGGAGTGAGCAGCCATTTGCACTGCACGATTCATCTGTCCACCATTGTCCGTACCATGGACAGCATCCAAGTTCCCCACATCCAGGGTCCCTCCTTTGTCGCTGTTATGTGAAAGTACGGACCAGTCTGCAGCTTCCTCGCCTCGAAGAGGCTTCTCCTGCCTCTGCTCCCAAAGGCCAGAGGCTCTCAAACTTGCATTTTCCCCTCCCTTCCTGGGATGTGTTACTTCTCAACTCCTCTGACACCCCCCAGCTCCTCTCCAGAGCCCCTGCCCTGACCGTTACCGTGTGCTCGAGAGCGGGCTTCCCTCCTGAAGACGTCTGACCGGCCAGCACACACGGTCCCCTGTCTGCTCCCGCCGAGACCTGCTGCCCTCGGCCTCTGGGAGACGTGACTTGTCTGGGGTGTGCACTCTCTCTCCCTCCCCCCAGGCCCCCGGGAAATACAGGGTCAGGATATTTCTTTCTAATATTATGCTGCTCATGGGGGTTGTTTCCAAAGAGAGAAGAAGAACTTGCAACATTGTCTATATGACTTTGGGGGGAATTGATTTGAATTATTAATCTGCAAATATCTCTACAGTAGAATAATTTCTGTTTAAGTATCTTCATCTGAAAATTCATCATAAATTTCTCTAAAAATGGGTACAACTATTGGACATTGTTTTCCATAGGAAGCAGATTTAGCAGCTTGAATGAGAGCTCAGGCCGGCAGCGTCTGGCCTGTTGATTCAGAGGAAGGGACAGAAGAGGGAGCTGCAGGTTCCTTGTTTGTCCTTCCGACCCCTGTGTTGCCCATGTTCATTCTGAGTCCAACGCTTGGACATGGGGACATGTAGGAGTCCCTGGGCCCTGCTGGGATCTGGAGACAGAGCTGCCGAGGAGAGCTGAGAGTTCAAAACCCCTGCATTGGTCAGGTGCCGTGGTTCACACCTGGGATCCCAGCACCTTGGGAGGCTGAGGCAGGAGGATCACCTGGACCAGCCTAGACAACACATTACTGGCATTACTAGGTGTATTTTAAACCATGAGCAAGAGCAAGAGCCCATCTCTACAAAATTTAAAAATTAGCAGGTGTGGTGGCCCTCACCTGTAGTCCCAGCTAGATACTCAGGAGCCCAAGGCAAGAAGATCATTTGAGTCTAGGAGTTCAAAGTTGCAGTGAGCTACGATGATGCCAGCCTAGATGGCGGAGAGAGAACCTATATCAAAAACAAAACAAACACCAATTGACTGAAAAAACAAATACTCGGCAGGGAGCCATCATGTGTGTAGCCGCCAACTCTAGGGCTGGGATTTCTCAAAATTAACCTGCAAGCAGAACAGTGTTTATTGAAGCATAAGTAAGTCGATGTGCTAATTTGAAACTTCTGTATACATTACCAGAACAGCGCCCGTGGCTACAGTGTCACCATGGGGGTCCTGCAGTGTCCTGCCTGTCTGTCCCCATATTTGCACCCTCACACTGGCTCAGGTGGCCACGCAGCTGCTTCTGAACCACCAAGAGGTTCATGGGATGGAACCTGAGTGTATCTCCCACAGGCAGACACTTTAGAGTCCTGGAGGTCATGTGGGTATCAAGTGAACACTCCTTCTTTTGCTATTTAGATTAAAGTAAATAGATCAGGGACTGTTTTATAACATATAAATGTTGTTTCCCAGCCAGAGGCTGGAGCAGACACAGCACAAAGTAACCAGCACCCCTGTGGTTTCACACCCGCTGGGGCAGGTGAGCAGTGTGGGCGGGGGGGGGGCAGGTGCAGGTGCAGGTGCAGGTGCAGGTGCAGGCCTCCGCCCACAGGTGCATCCGCCTCAGCCCAGTGAGCAGCCGTTTACACGGCACGATTCACCTGTCCAGCATCGTCTGCATCCCGCACCATGGACAGCCCCTTGGTGCCAGGTGGGGCTCAGCTGACCAGTGTGGGGGGGGGGGCTGTCAGCTCCTAGTGAACCAGGAGAAAAGAAAGATCTAGTTACAGTTCTTCATGAGGTTTTCTCTTTCTGAGGTCATGGTTTAAAATACACCTAGTAATGCCAGTGTTTAAGTGTACAAGGCTCCCAGAAGTCAGGTACAAAATAAAAGTTAGGCAGAAATGTGACCTTGCGAGGAATTTAAGAAAACAATTAGCTGAAGCAAGAAATTTAAATTTTTTGTTGCTTAGTGTTTACACACTGTCATCAATTCTTTAATCACTTCTTAGAAGCATGGAGTGCAGGTTGCTGAACACACAGGGAGGGCACTGCAAGTGCAAGGCAGTGTGGGGTGGGGCTGGGCCCGGGCGCGTGGGCACATCCCCAGGGGCTTTCACCTCCCGAAGGCAAAACGTTCATCCTCATCCTTATCCTCATCCTCATGCACGAGAGATCCAGCTGTCAGTTCTGTCTAAAGCAGGTGAACAAACTGGAATTATCTCAAACTCACAGGAAAGTGACCAGACAGAGGGTCCCTCCCCGACACAGATGTCGGGAGCCAGGGGCCCAGCGTGCCTGCTGTTCTTCATTTCTCCTCAGTGCTCCATTCAGTCCCGGTGGCCTTGACCTTGGCGCCTTCCTGGTCATGGCCTCTTGTCCCTGAAGGTGGTGATTCCTGGGGGACATGCTGCTCAGAGCCCTCGACCTCAGCAAGTAGCATGTCAGGGAACTGGCTGCCTGCCTGTCCCAGCTGTGCCCAGCGACTGCTCACACTAGCTGGAGGCTGGCTGCTGGCTGTCACCGGTTGGCTGGCGAACACTGTGGCTGCATTGCAGTGGTGTGAGGCTCCAGGACACTTCCTGGGCGGTGCAGGCGGGGCTCAGGTAATCAGGGGCCAGAGGAGGGAGTTCAGGCACAGACTCAATCAAGCCAAGACACTGGCCAGTTTTAGGACACATTTGCTGGTTCGGCCACCAAGTGCTTGACCCAGAGGTGGCCAGAGTGGCCAGTGCCCCAGGGCCTGGAGCCTAAGGCTCTCTCCTCTACCAGGCAGTTTCCATCCAAGCCACCTGTGAGGTGCTGCCCATGATGCAGGCCTTGGCACCCAGGCATCCCCCAATCCAGCTCCTGTAATGTGTAGGTAGGGGACTTCTCCCCTACGTGAGCCTCTGGGCAACAGGGGTCAGGCCATAGCCCCGAACAGGAACTGAGTGTTCTTTTTGGAGCCACTGAGGTGGGATTTAGTGACTTAGGAGGAAGCGAGCTTCTGATCTGGTCTCTGGTCTGGCACGTAGGGACCTTGGTAGTTCTCACTCTGCCCCACGATAGGGACAGAGCCGGACACATCAAAAATCAGCCACCCTCTCAGGTTCTCGGAGAAGTGAGGGTCAGGGCAAGTGCTGCCCCAAATCAAGGGACAGACAGCCGGACACAGGAAATCACTGCTACCATGCCAAAGCAGGGGCCACACAAGAACCGGGAGTGCTGACTGTGGGGCTCCGCGTGGGCGTGTCTGAGAAAGAAACCTCCAGGGATTCAGCCGTGGGGTGGGGAGGCTGAGAGGGGAGGAACCCCACACTTTGGTGCACTTTACCTCCAGGGTTTTAACCAGTGAAGATCAGAGAAACCCCCCTGTGCTCTGTGAGGGACAGGAGAAAAGAGACAGCTGAGTGCTGGTTCTCCCCAAGAGGCTTGCCCATGCAGCGGCTGTTCCAACAGTGCCCAAACATCCTGGGGAGGCAGGTGCAGAGAAGCAGAAGCCACAGCCCGGAGCACAGACTGGCTGGGAGCAGCACCATGTGGCAGAGACTCCCCCAACAGGACCGCCCAGTGGGCTGACTGTGTCCACACTGCGGCCTGGAGCCAGCCCCATTAGCTAATCTCAGGGCCGGAGGGTTGTTTTTTGGGGAATAATACTGTTAACCAGATAGCGCTCTGGACTGGCTGAACGTTCAGGATTTTATGTGTCTTTTCTCACGTTGCTCCCCAGGTTAGAAGCAATGTAAATTACTTTGGCTTTTCTAGGGATGGTTATGGGCTGGGTCTATCAAAAGTCTTGTTCCCACTATACCCATATCTTAGTACAGGCTGTGTCCACTTTCTATAAGTGACGAAAATCGGCTATTTTAGGATTATTTATGTCTTTGCCAGAGGAGAAACAGAATACATTTGATTATTGACAGAAGGTTGCTTTAGCATTGCTCAAATCACAGGCACACATGCACAATTTAAGTGTCTTAATGAACTGTCTTTGGAGAATCAATTTACGGAAGGAGAAAGCACTGAACTGAAGCAGCTCCCGGCTCTTCTGGCCTCCCTCGGGGCCTGCCGACTGTGCCCCACTCACGGGCGTCAGGCACTTATGGCTGGAAAGTAGCAAATAGACTTGATTTCTGTGCTCCTCAGCCCTGCACCACCTCCCCAAAGCTGGCAGTGAGATTAGCGAAGGCAGATTGCCGAGTCTGGGCTCCTGCTGGCTGGTTATGGAAGCCGAGACAGAGACTGCCCTGGGCAAGCTCACATGTGGGGGGCTGTGGCCGGGTGCTCCGCCTGCTTCTCGCCCACGTGTGGCAGAGGGTGCTCTGAGGCAGGGCCCTCGGGGCTGCTGGGTGAGTGACTGAGGCTCTAACGCACGCTGTCCCCAGCCACCTGCTAAAGTGCTCTTCAACCTTCCAGTCCGAACTGTTTTGCTATGGAGTTTGGGGGCCTTTTATTGTCACAGATTTGGGGATTTTAGCTACAGGACTGGACTGATTTTCTAAGGTTAGGGATAAGTATTTTCAGTAATTTCTGTGCTCATTAAAGTTAAGATAAACCTGGTCAAGGAAGAGACAGTGTCCTCCAAGTCTTCTGACGTAATCCCTTTAGTGCATTGTGTAGTGAGGGTTTCCTTGATTTGAGACTAAAATATTTTACCTTTATCCCTGAAAGATGTTGTCTCTGAATATATATATGAAGGAATTCTGTTGTATACTGTGTTTCTTTTTGGTTTGTTTGTTTTCATTTAGCCCTTTAAAGCTACCATCTGTGTACAGGGGCATTTCAAATCCCGCTCCTGTGTGACGTGCTATCTCTGTTTTCAAGGTTTTCCCTTTTATGAAATTTCCAGAGGTCTGGCTGTCAAAAACCTACATTTG
Source organism: Arctocebus calabarensis (assembly GCA_963573935.1). Classification (NCBI taxonomy): domain Eukaryota; kingdom Metazoa; phylum Chordata; class Mammalia; order Primates; family Lorisidae; genus Arctocebus; species Arctocebus calabarensis. The sequence goes on along the minus strand of CAUYON010201095.1, from coordinate 23,373 downwards.
TTTTTCTTTTTATGAATCTTTCTTTATATTCAACAATTATCTTGAATCTGTAAGTTGATGTTTCATGTTTCTCGCTGTTCTTCAGATTGGTAATTTGTATTGGCCAACTTTAGTGCCGTATCGAATCTGCTATTAAGACCAAGTGATTTTTAAAAAACGGTAGTTGTTTATTTTTATTAACGCTCATGAACAGAGTTACAACATGTCTGTGAATCTCTGTCTGTCCTAACATTTGGGTCGTATCGAGTTATTGTTCTGTTTTGTGTGTCCCCAAAGAGTATTGATTATTTTTGTTTTCTTTAGCAGGCAATTAACTTAGCTGAACTCAACTTGGGTTTCTCTTGGTTGTGAAGAGATGTCACAGAATTTCTTTGGTTTTTCCTAATGCCCTCAAGAGTTTTGAGAATTATTAGCTGCACATACGAAGAATGCCCCATCAATTGGTATTTGTCTGATGTTTTCCTCACAATTAGACTGTGATAATGGGTTTTTAAGAGTAACTCCTAGAGGTAAGTACAATCTTCATAACATGAAATTAAAAAAATTCTCATGGATTAAAGTTTACTCTTTTTTTCTGTGACGTTCTCTGGGCTTGGCGATGCTTACATTTTGTGTTCACCATTACAGCATGGTTTTTACCCCCCAATCCTGGTAAAAATTGATCTTCCAGCTGCCTCCAGGGCACTGCCACGTCCAGAAGGCCACACAGCCCTTTCAGACTGGACTGTCCCACTTAGCACACACGTTTAACTTTCATCCCTTGTTTCATAGCTTGGTTGTTTCTCATTGAAAAACACTGTACTGTATGGATATAATTGAGTTTATTTTAGAATTTGTGGATCATGTGGCAGGGCTGTGTCGAGTTTTGTAGGAGACTGTCAACCGTCTTCTGGGGGCTGCCATCTTGTGCTGCCGTCAAAGAGGGAGATTTCCTGGTGCTCCACAGTCTTCTCGGGCTTTTTTTACCTTTGCATTTAACCAGTCTAATAGGAGTTTAATGACATTTCACTTTGTTTTAATGTTATTTTCTTGACAAGGGAAGTTGGGCATCTTCTCACGTGCTTATGTTCTAATTATGTGCCTTGTTTGATGAGGCATCTGTTCAGAGTTTCAGCCCATTTTTACCCTGTGTTGTCTGTGTTTCCATGGGAGGGTATTATATTTTTTACCATGTTATTGCTCTGGCTACAAGTCCTTTCATCTGTATTTTGCAAGCATTTTGTCTTAGGTTGCTTGTCTTTTAATTCTCTTAATAGAATCTTTCACATATTTAATTCCAATAAAGTGCTATATATACATACATACATATACACATATATGTTTATTTTTATTAGTGTTCATGAACAGAGTTACAACATGTCTGTGAATCTTTGTCCTAACTTTGGGTCATATCGAGTTATAAAAATATATATACATATTTTTCTCTTGTAGTTAGGCTATAGTTTTATGTGTAAAAACACATGACCAAATCCAGGATCCTGTGTTTTCTTCAAGAAGTTTTACAGTTCTGTATTTTATATTTAGAAGTGTGACCCAACTTGAGGTAACTGTTTTTAAAGAGGAAAGGTCTGTGCCCAAGTTTTCTTTTTTTACATGGGGATGTCTAATTTTTCTAGCTCTCTTTGATAAAGAAGATAATTATCTCTCCATTGACTTGCTTCTGCTCCTTTGTCAGGGATTGGTTGACTAGAGTTCTGACAATTAAGTTTGCAGACTTGCCGCCATGCACGTATGTTGGCAGCTCTGTACAAACGAACCGGTGAGGTTTCACCACTGTGGTGTGTCAGCGTCTCACAGCTGTGTTGTGTGGACACGTGGAGGGGTCTTGCTGAGTGTGTGTGTCACTGTTGTTGGTTACCATTGTGTGCCATCACAAGAATTTCAGAGCTTGAACTAGAGCAACGAACAAACGTTCATAAATTTCATGTTAAATTTGGTAAGAGTGGAAGTGAAATCAGGAATATGTTAGTCCAAGTTTATGAGGATAATGCCCTGAAGAAATTCGTAGTGTACAAATAGTTTAAAAATTGTTCTGAGGGAAAGGGAAGCATCATTGATGAAGAGAGGTCACTGGTCAGTAATGGGCAGAACTGACTGAAACATTGCAAAAATTCATCAACTGTGTGTCAAAATGATTGGCTGACTGTGAGAAGTACAGCAGACAAAGTAAACATTGATAGAGAAACAGGACAACCTTAACTGAAAATCTGGGCCAACAACTCATGTCTCTTGCATCACGACAGTGCACCAGCTCACACGGCACTGTCTGTGAGGGAGTTTATAGCCAGTAAACAAATAACTACGTTGAACACCCTCCCTACTCACCTGATCTGGCTCCCAGAGACTTTTATCTTTAGTTAAAGATAAAGGAAATACTGAAAGGAAGAAATTTTGAAGGGTGGACACGTTGCTGGTGTTGATGCACAGCTTCCCAAAGGGAGTACTTCGAAAGTAACCATAGTGATATTTATCAATGAGGTATATAGCACTTTTTCTAGGACAAGTTTGTGAACTTAATTGTTGGACCTCAACTATGTTTATTTGTGGACTCTAATCCACTGATCTCTGTGCCTATGCTATTGCCAGCACTGATGGTCTTGATTACTGCAACCCTATTCAGCTCTTGAAATTGCAAAGAGTGAGTCTCTATCCCTGTTTTTCATTCATGTTATTTTGTCTGTTCTAAGTATCTCATCTTTCACCATAATTTTAGAGTCAGTTTGACTCTATCTACAAAATACCTTGCTAAGATTTTGGTGGAAATTTTGTAGAATGTAATAGATTGAGTTAATTTTAAAACTAGCATCTTAATGTTATGAGTTTCTCAATCCATGAATATGGAATGCTACCTCGCCATTTATTTAGATCTTATTTGATATTTTTTGGTTAGGTTTTAAAGTTTTTCACATACAGAGTCTGTATGGATTTTGTTAGATTTATATGAAGCATGACAATGTTCACAAAATTGGAAAGGAGAGCCTCACCTCCCCAAAGGAGTTGGTCATTCCCACATGCTGGGAAGCAGGGCTTTGGGCAGAAACTCAGATCATGAACTTCAAGCAATGGGCAATGGGAAAAGGAATTTGTGCTGAATGGGTGACCAAGCAAAAATACTAAACAAGCTGTGGGAGGAGCCACAGTATTTGGAGCATGAGAAACACACATGTGTACACTGAACTTCATGCTGCTTCACGGGGTCTGTGTTCAGAAAATGTCAGTATTAGCATAACCTAAGTTTGAAGTTTTGTGTCCTCAGACATTAAAAAATGAAGCAGAATTTTCAAAAACCTTCACTGCACAACCTCCACAGACTGGTCAGAATGACTGTGGTCAATGATCTCTTATTAGGAAGGAATGCTGGTCAGTTGGGGGCCCAATCTACAAAGAGGGAGGAGTAGTGTTAGGGTTGATTGAATCAGCTCAGAGCAGGTCTTTGTAAAGCCTGCTTCTGTTCAGCCTCAGGGAAGTGATTAGAGAGGGAGGGGGTATAAGAAGGTGTGTCTCACCTCCCATCCTGTCCGCCAAGATCTCAGCGCTAAGGTTTTTCTGGGGTTCCCTTCACCAAGAAGGGCTCCGTTAAGAAAGTTGGGGGCTTAGGATTTAATTTTTGTATCTCAAGATCTAAGTGTTTCTTTAATGTTTGATGATATTATAAATAGAATGGTTCTAAACGTCAAATGTAAATTGTTTCCTGCTAAAATACAGAACAACATTTGACTTCTGTTTATTGACCTCGTACCCACAAACTTTCTAATTTATTTATTTATTTCAGGAATTTTGGGTACCGATTTAGGGGGATTTTCTAAATAAGCAATCATGCCTTCCACAATTAGAGACAGTTTTATTTCTTTGTTTCCAACCTACATCCTTTTTATTTCCTTTTCTTGTCTTATTGTGCTAGCTAAGACTCTCCAAGCACTGTTTGTCTCTCGTGGTGGGGAGGACACCCTCGCCTTCTCCACTGTTGGACTGGCATGGTGGAGAATACACCCTCATCTTCTTGTAACAGAAGGCAAAGGTCTGAAAAGGGGTGACAACAAGTTTAATAAGCTGTCTCTTTAAAACCCCCACTCTTTTTGAGAATTAAAACTTACATTCTTTCTTAAGTCCTATAATCAAAGAAGAAGACAAAGATTATTTGCTGTTTGTTTTCCAGTATCATAAGCCACAGGATTTTTGTCAACAGAATAGTCACTAGGTCGTAGTCCAGAGACAAAGCCCCCTGAAAGCTGCTCTAATAGTCAAACAACAATAACCATAAGCCACAGCATGCAGCAATGGTCACGTAGACCTGAGCCCAGCTGCTGAACCCCCTTTTAAAAAGCCCTGTTTTTCTGTTTGGGACAGGACAGTGGTCTGAGTTGCTAGTCTGCTGCCCTTTTCATCTGCTGGAAATTAAAAAAGTTCTCTTTCCTTTCCTCAAAACACTTGTCCCTGTTCAAGATTCTCATTGATTAAGTCTTGGGGAAAACTTACCAAACTTTGAGTAGCATTTGCTTCATCTTAGAAGAAAATGATCTGCTTTTTGTCTTTTAAGTATGATGTTACTTACCTGTATTTATAGATTTTTTTAAAAAATCAAGTTGTTGAATTTCCCATCTATTTATACTTTACTGAATGTTTTCACTATGAGTTAGTATTGGGTTTTGTCAATGATTTTTATCAAACTATTGATATAATCAACTGATATGATCATATTATTTTTCTTTAGCCTATTGGTTTGAAGAATCATACTGACTGATTTTCAAATAATGAACCAGACTTGAAAACCCAGAATATATCCTGCTTGACACTGGTACATAGTTTTTACTATGATGGATTTGACTGATGTAGAAACCAAGGCCCTGGGCCCCCTACAGGTTTCCTGAAGAATCCCTGATATGAGGCAGAGGTGGGAGAATTTCTCAAGCTCAGGAATTCTAGACCAGCCTGATCAAGAGTGAGACCCTGTCTATACTAACGATAGAAAAGTCAGTCAAGAGTTGCAGTGGGCGCTTGTAGTCCCAGCTACTCAGGAGACGGAGGCAGGAAGATCGCCTGAGCTCAGGAGTTTGAGGTTGCTGTGACCTAGGCTGATTCCATGGCACTCTAGCCTTGGCAACCACAAAAAAGAATTTTTTAACTTATCTTGAAAATTGTGTGGCTTTCATGTTATTTAAATGTCCATTGTTTTATTTCTAAATATTTGTAAAGCTGACAGCTATGTTTCTGTGATTGATTTCTAGTATAATTTCATTGTCTTCTGAGAACACACTGGCTGATCTCTAGTCTTTTCAATTTGTTAAGGTGCGTTCTGTACCCTTGAATGGCATCTATATTGGTGAACGTTCCATCTGCTTGAGAAGACCACACATTCCACTGTTGCTGGATGGAATATTCTATGAATATAATTAGATGAATAAGTTGATAGTGCTGTTCAGGCCAACTATAATTTTGCTGATTTTCTGCTTTCTTGATCTGTCAGTGACTGAGAGGGGATTGCTGAAGTCTCCAACTATAACAGTGAGATGGTCTATTTCTCCTTTCATCTGGCTCAGTTTAGACCTCCCGTATCTGGCAGTCTGTGGATCAGGTGTGTATTCATGCAAGGTAATTTTGTCTCCTCTGAAATGGGCTCTTTATCAGTACAGAAGCTGCTGACCTATCCTTGCTGGTTGCCCTTGCTCTGAAGTCTACTTTGCACTTTGTATGGCCTTTCTCCCTCTCTTTACCTTAGTCTATTTGTGTCATTATATTTAAAGTGGATTTCTTTTAGACAATACCTATGTTTGAGTCTTCTTTACTCAACTCACTTAATGCATTCTGATAATCTCTTTCTTTTAATTGGTATATTTTGACCACTTACATTTAAAGTGATTGTTGATCTAGTTGGATTAATATTAACCATATTAGAAATTGTTTTTTTTATTCATTGTCAAAGACTTCTATTTCTGACTTCTCTGGTGTAAACTGAGCATTTTATAGGTTCTATTTTATTTTCTTTCTTAGCATATCAAAAATGGTGACTGCCATAAAGTTTATCACATACATTTTAACTAATCTAAGTCCAGCTACACACACGCCCCCCACTGCAAGTGCAGTGCAGGGACCTGCCGTGCCTGTGACATTACTGTCACCTCACTGATTCGTCTACTATCATCCCCTGATACATTTTACCTACATTTTACCTTCATTTACTCCTTCTCTGACTGTATTCTTTAACATAAATTTGAGTTTCTGACCTATGTCCTATTCCTTCTTGAAGAGTTTGTTTCATTATTTCTTTAAGGGCATGATAAATTTAGAAATTTTGGTGGGAGGCATCCATTTCTCTCTCTCTTTTTTTTTTTTTTGCTGTTAAAGGTTAATTTCACTGATTCTAGAGTTCTAGAGTTTTTGTTTGTTTTAATAGTTGAAATATTTCTCTCCACTTATTTCTTGCTTACGTCTTTTCTGGTGAGCAATCTTCGTTCTTCCTTCAGTAGGGTGTTTCCACCCTCACTCTCGGCTTATTTCAAGAATTCTCTTTGTTTTGGTTTCCTACTGTTTGAGAGTGGTGTGTCCTGGTGTGGTTTTCCTCCTCCTTCTCCTTTTCATTCATGTTCTCTCAGCTTCTCATATCTGCGGTTTAGAGTCTGTTACAAACATCATAAAATTCTTCAAACATTTATTCTGCTTAACTTTATTTTTTTTCCTTCTTCTAGTGTTCTAATTACACGTAGACACACCTTGTGAAAATTTCCCACAATCCTTAAACTATTTTTTATTTTTTGGCAGATTGCTATCGACCTGTCTTCAGGCCTTCTGATTCCTTCCTTGGCTATGCTGGACGTACTGATGAGCAGCCTTCATTTCTGCTGCAGTGTTTTCTGTCTGCGGCAGTTTCTTCTGAGTCTCAGGATCCGTCACTCTGCTCCCTCCCTCTGCGTCATTGCTGCACGCCACCATTCCCATGAGCATTCCTGACATATCTTCCCTGTTATTTAAGTCCCATCCGCTAGCCCCTCACCAGGGCCGCGTCTGAGTCTCCGTCTGTGCCCCTCTGTCTTTTCACATTGCATTTTCTCGTGCCTTGTAGGGTTTTGGTTAAAGCCAGACTTGTTACACTGGATCTGAGATAAGCAGGCCACTAGTGTAATATTTAAGTAAATGTGCCCAGGAGCTGGTCTTCCTTTGAGGTTTTTCTAGCTATGAGTGTTGAGGCTTCAGAGTCTTCTCTCGTTCATATTTTTGTCTCTGCTCCTGACCTTGGAATCCCGAGACTCCTCCTCAGAGAGCCTGCATCTTCCAGCTCTTTCCCTGAAACCCACAGTAACTAACTATTCTAGATGCTTGTGGCATGGTGACAAGTACGGGGGTGAGAAGCATTCATGATCTAATGATGAAGTGGGTCGTTGTCCCTGGGAAGCTGCCACCACACGATACGTTTCCTCTCCTGGGTGGAGACGCAAGGGCTGAGAAGAGCGGCCTCCCGGCACGCAGAGGGCATGTTCCTGGTGTTTCCAGCTTTGCTGTTCCCTCCTCCGCAGAGCTGGGAGAGGGTCTCTCAGATTCTCACCAGCGGGTCTTGCTGGGATTCCTGGGGGGTAAAGGCACAGGTGTGGGACCTGGGGACACTCGGCCCTCAGGACTTCCCCGTCAGCTCCAGGAAGCCACTCAGACCTCCATGATTTGTTCCTGCATCGAAGGCTCTCGTGGTGAGCTGGTCGTGGCAGCATCCCGCCTTCCTCCCTGTCTTTCCAGATTTCCAGAGCAGAGGTTTGCCCTGACAAGGAAGTCGCTGATTTTCAGTTTTCCTGGGTTTTTCTTGTCATAGAGACAGGAGTGGAGGCTGCCATGCCCTTCACGTGTCAGAGTGAATTTGGGATCCACTCTGCCCGGGGTGTTCAGTTGTTCTCCAAGGGGACTTGGCTGGTTAGCCACCCCCACAGGAAGAGCCTCTGTCCTGCAGGCAAATAAAGGCAAACACCAGGGACTAGGGTAACCCATTTTCATTAGCTAAGGAGAACACACTCCCTCCACTGAGCATCGCCATTCTTAAAGTTAACTCTGCTGGGGGTCGAGTCTGCCCCCAAGAATGAATCCCCGCCTCGGCCAGGCAGCTCCCTGCTCTGTCCTAAGGGTCTGCAGCATTTCCCTTCCTGGAAGTCTCTACACCTGCAGCACCCCATGGAGGCCTGGGTACTTACCTCTGTCTCTTCATCTCCCTGGAGGGGCTGCTCCGGGGCACCGTGGGGCTCCTTGGAGGAGGGATGGGGAGGGGGAGGTGGTAGTCTATTCAACAGCAATGGAAATGAGGCTGTCAAACCCTGATGTCCTTGGACATGAGCTGTGGCAGGTGGCAATCCCAATAAAGCTTCATATCCATCACCTGCACACTTTCTGAGCATTTCTACTTGCTCCATGTCACTTGATTCTTGGTTGAATACTACTAGAAGTCCTAAGTGAGCAGTGACCTCATGTTTTGCTGGACACCTGCCCAGCATGGCACCATCTAGCACATGGAGAAGCCAGTCAGCATTAGTCTTAAGATAAGCAGTTTTTTTTTTTTGAGACATAGCCTCAAGCTGTTACCCTGGATAGGGTGCTGTGGCATCACAGCTCACAGCAACCTCCAATTCCTGGGCCCAAGTGCCTCTGCCTCCCAAGTAGCTGGGACTACAGGTGCCTGCCACAACACCCGGCCATTTTTTGGTTGTAGCCGTCATTGTTGTTTGGTGGGCCCAGGCTGGATTCAAACCCGCCAGCTCAGGTGTACGTGGCTGGTGCCTTAGTCACTTGAGCCATAGGCGCCAAGCCAAGACAAGCAGTTTTATAAATAAGGGACCTGAACTTCACTGTGCAGACCCATGAGGACCCCACGTCCATATAACTTCCTGTGCACAAATGGGGACTTGTCTGCAGGTATAGGTGAGGCAATATCTACACTTGCAGGAGACAGGAGACCCCACCAATCAAGTCACTTTACAGGCCCCCCAGTAACTAATGCAAACCTATATGGAGGTGCACGGGGTGGGGACATGCCTTAGCACACTGGAACTGCTTTTGCAACCTCCTGCCTCAGACGGCAGGACCCAGTGAGGTCTCCTCACGTGTCTGAGAAGAGGTGGTTCCCACCTGAGCAGGTGTGGAAGTGCCCTGTGCAGGGAGGGAGCCCGCACAGCCCTGCTCTGAACCGCTCATCTTCTCTGGCCCACAGTAAGGGCTGGTGACAAGTCTCAGTGAAGCTGACACATGGGTGCGTGTGTGCATGGGTTCAGCCAGTGTGACGCGGTCTCCCAAGGGAGGGGAGCACTGAGACACACGGTCACTGAGGAGAAGCCGCTTCTCCGGGTGTGCTGTCTGGAGAAGCCACCCACTGGCGAGTGCAGCCTGGTTGGGACGGAGCTAAGATGCTGAGCGCAGGCGGTGGTAAGTCCCGCTGAGTGTGGAGAGGCTACCACGGCTTGGGGTTGGCAGAGGCATCACCCCTGGGCCCCACCTGGCTCAGTCCTCCGTGGAGCACTGGGAGCATCTCGCAGGGACAGGGCTCCATTTCCCGGAACAGTCTCATAAAGAACACATTCTCTGCATCCCAGAGTGAGGAGTCGTTGGACGATTCCAGCTTGCTCTCCAGGTGCGGGCCAGGCCCTGGAAGCCTTAGAATTTCACCCCACTGCCCCCATCCGTTCCGTGAGCTTCTTTCTCAGGCTGAGGAAGTGCCGGTTTCTCCCCCAGTCTGTGAGGGGGGTTGGGGAGGATAACCTCTCGGACTGTGCCGGACGCCCCCGGAAACTTCCTCGGCTTAATTTTTCAAAGGCACATCAGAAAGAGCGTCTCCGGAAATCAACATGTGCCTGAACATCTAAATAAAATACGACAGATTTTCCTTTAAATATTGAACAAACCCTTCATGTTATACTTGGAAATAACTGGCAAATTCTAGGTAGACCACCAGCCCAGTTTCTAAGGTTTTATGTTACCTGTATTAATATTGTGAAAATAAAATTTCCTGTTTTAAAAATTTGGCACTAAACAAGCAACAGCAAAAAGAAATGAAACATTTTTTAAAAAAGTAAAAACAGTGCCCTTAATTTTTCTAGCAACCTGCATTTGAAATTGATATTCAGGAAAACTTTTTCTACAAAAAGCACCCTCTCCTGGGTGGCATGTACCCTGGGAGCTAGGAGGGAGTGTAAGTAAATACAGGCCTGTAGGAAGTTAGTCCCCGAGGGAGGTGACCCCAGGCCCCTGCATACCTAGGGCAGATGCAGAAGGCTGCCTGCGGCCCAGCCCCACGGTTCTCTGCCCTGTTTGGTGGCCTCCTCTCACCTTTCTACTGGTCCTTTTCTCTGCCAACCACACCCCTCTCTCTGGCTCATCCTGCCATCTGCTAAACCTTACCCGTCGTCTCTCAAGAATGACATCTTGTAATTCTCCTTCGTCGGAATCACGCGTGCAGGCAGTTGCTGGCATCTCTGGTGATGGGTGAGGTGTGTCCCTGCACACCAGCCGTGAACAGGCACTGGATCTGGGAGGGCCAAGGGTGCAACCGCCTCCTTCTCAGTTCCCAATAATCATTGGCACGCTTGTAGTAGATGAACCTCAGCAGCCTGTGCAATAATTAGCAAAAATAAATGTGCACTTAAGTATTAATGAAATAAATATTTAGCAGGGTGTTTGAGATCTTTGTTATATCCTAAAATGTTTAAATATTAATGAGAGGTTTATTAAAACTTTAAACTATGACTCCTAAGAATTTTCACAATGCATCTTTCTCCCTGAATTCAGAAAATAGGAGATTTGTTTCCTAAAGCTGGGTGGGCAACCCCAGAGCAGAAGCTGGAGACAGAAGACAAGGTCTGTGAGAACTCCTGGTCTCTAGGCATGGAAAGCACCAGAGGATTTGCAGCAGAGAATCGGGCCTCCTAACTCGCTGGGGACCAGGGGAACAAGGCTCAGCCTGGGCTCCAGACCCTGTCCCCAAACCCCAGCACAGGCCATGCCTGGGGGCTACTGACCACAGGTGATTCCCACAGATCTGGGGGCTGCGAGTGGGCAGGGGAGGCCTCTCCTGAGTATCAGGGCTGTCTCCCTCCTGGGACCCCACGCTGTGGAGGAAGGGCCAGGGGCTGTTGTGGCCCTCTGATCCAAAATAGAGCCCCACCCTCCTGCCCAGTTACCTCCCCAACACACCACCTCCAAGTGGCATGGCCTTATTTCCACATATGGATTTGAGGGGACATGGCTTTTAATCCACAGTTTTAGGGGACTCGGGAAGAGCCCTAGGTTGAGGGGGCCCCTGGGAGCACCAGAATACTCAGCGGATGAAAAGCAGGTGCCAGGGTGGAGGTGGAGCAGTGGGGCCCATGACCAGGCCTGCCACAGGCGTGAGCAGGCCACAGCCCCTCCGCGTCCACGTCAGCCTGCATTGGGTCCTGTTCACACAGCTCCAGGCAGAGCCCAGGTCCCCATGGACCTTGGCTGCCTGGGGGACTATAAAGGCCATCAGGGGACTCCGGGTTTTATGGCTGGGGTCTCACAGAGGCACCGGACCCAGGCAGGGCCTACACCAGCACGTGGTGGTTTACGCCGTCCCGCAACAGGTGGCCTCACTCGTACCCTAAATCGGGCCTGGCTTTTACCCAGTCACAGCTGCACTTAGTTTATGCCCAGTGACCTAGAGCCACAGGAGGCGTCCTTGTTTGGGGGTGGGGCCCTCTCAGCACCTCCGGGCCCTGCTGCAGGGGGTCAGGCACCGAATAGCCATGGCCAGCAACAGCACATCGTGAGGTGGCCAGGACAATGATGGAAGGCTGAGAGTGGAAGGGCCCTTCGGTCTCCTGCTGCTCACCCCTCCTCTCCTTCTCATCCTGGGAAACCCAGGCTCCTGCATGTTTGAAAACTGCTTCTCCGCGTCACTGTGAACAGCCCTCTCCCCGGGGCAGCGCGGCCCTGTGCGGGAGCGCTGTGTGCAGGCAGGGACCCCCACACGCACGCACCCCTCGTGCCGCCCCTCCCATGGCTGTCTCTGCTGACGCGGGCGCCTCGTCCTTCCTCCCCATTTGTTCTTTCACCCCTTTTTTTTTCATTGCTTTTTTCCATGAAGGGTTTCCATTGATTTAAGGACAAAGTAGGCAAAAACTTTAGAAAGGGAGCCCCATGCTTCCCTAAGTGCAGCGGCTGCACTTGTGGTACAGTTTAAATGGTGTCGCCTCAGATATTGGCTCAGAAGAGCTGTAAAAATATTATTTTTTTCTTTGGGGGGGGGGGATTGTGGCGGCAACATGACCAAATACGAAAACTCTGAGACAAGCCTTCTGACCCAATCACTAGACACATAAGAAAGATCTATTTTTCTGTGTTTCTGTCTGAAAAAATGGAAGATGCTGCAATGTGCCGGGACGCGGCCCTCACGTGCACACCTGCAGGCTCACCTGCGCCCTTCCCAGAATGCACTAAGTGGATGATTAAAAAGAAATGGAGGCTTAACCCGGGGTGAGCGCGGGGTCCCCAGAGCTCGCGGGGCACTGAACCGTGCCCCTACAGCTGTCTCCACACAAGCCCGACATTCTTTATTTATTTGCTATGAAATATTTATGGGTGTTATGAAAGGTTTAAAATAATGTGTCCACTGCTCTCTCCCTCCATCCTTTCCCGGCCGCTGTTTTCTAATGCATAAATAATTCTGGACCCCGGACACGGGCGGCACATTAGGTGGGGAGATCTGCTGTATCACATTTTTTCTGCCTGAGAGAAAATATCATTCCTAGTAATTTTCTACACTTATACAATCGGCGTTGACAGTAAATAATTGATGTATGAATTTAGGACTAAACTCCAACACAATATGACTTTATGTCAAGGGTTACTCCCAGCAGATTTTGAGTTAAATCATCTTGCAAAATGGGTTCTTTCAATGGGAGAAAAAAAAGCTTTTTGAAATTATTTTAATGGAAAACTGGGACCTCTGAGCCGCTCTCCTTTGGATGGGGTCTTGCTTTGCATGGCTGGTAATAAAACCCAGCAATCTACCCATTATGAGATTGGAAATGTTTCATCTGTGATCACAGACGGATTTTTTTTAAGGCTGACATGAGCTGTTTTTATGCTGTTCATCCTTTTTTCGCACTTCTCCCTCGTGCGTGTGTGTGTGTGTGAGTGCGATTGCGTTTGTATGTGGTAGACTGCCCTCTGCTTTCCATCCTAGTATTTTCATAGCAAGTACAATTATGATACAAATTACAAGTGGGACAGTTGCAACCTGTATGTACACACAAGCAGAAAGGTTTCCTTGAAAGTGAGGCACACTCCCTCCCATCACTGCAATTAAAATCCTTTTCATAGTGAAAAGAAAATGGTTACTGCCGACCAGGAGGGCATAAGCAGGAACAGGAAAGAGAAACCTTTCGTGAAATGGTCAGAAGTGTAACCCTGTCCATCTTCACAGCATTAACCAAAAGCCAGCCCAGAAGATTAAAGAAAACAAACTTTGGAAGGACTCAAAGTGAAGCTGCATCGCTGTCCTCTAGGGTAAGGAAGATCTGAAACTATCCAAATTGTTCTTGAAGTAATTTCGCTTTTGCTGGACCCAAGATACAAAGGCAGTAACTTAAAGCCTGCCCGTCTGTGAGTAAGTCTATCTTTATAACCGTTTTTTGCTATTGTATAAAATTTATTTTTTTAAACCTATCTTTAAAAAAATTCAGGCCTTTCATATACTAAATTTAATTAAATTTACAATATAAACTAAGAGATATAATAAAATTTAAAACCTCCTAAAAAAACCCTCCTATGATACAGGCAGAAATTGTCTCAAAAGGCAGAAGCTGAAACACCTGCTTCCTTTTAAAATTTCTTCTTCAACTCTCCATCTTCTTCCTCTCCTCTTGCCATTTCTCCCCTTAATACTTGCTTTGAGGAAACATTTGGCTCTAATACATTCCATAGGTGGCACTCAAGTCTCTATGCAGGAAACTCTAAAGAAATTCCCAGCCAAAAATGTGTCTGTGGAAAGTTCTTGCTCTCAGAGAAGTGCATTGATTTCTGGAAAACACGACATATATTTCTTTAAAAATAAATTTCACTTAAGCTATCTTAGTTGGGGTTACTTGATTTATACCTTTATTTGTGTGTGCTGGTAAGTAATTTCAAGAGCGCTAACAAGGGTGCTTTATGTAAGGGCCAAACGCTTAGATCTGTGTGTGCCGTGTGTGTGTGTGAGTGTCTGCAGGGTTTCGGGTTGGGACGCCCTGGCACAGGGGGAGCCTGCAGGTCCAGTGCAGGGCACCTGTCTCCTTCACGCATGTCTGCGTGTGCAGGAGCACTCGGGGACTGTGTGTGCACGTGTGTGGGTGAGCGTTTACTGAGAGCTGCTGGCAAAGGCGAAGCTCATCTTCAGGAAGCTGCTGGCTGCCCTGATTGCTGAGTTGGGGCTGGACAACTGAAGCTGAAGCTCAGAGCCCCACACCCCGGGGACACTCTGTCCAAAGCTTCACCACACACCCGAGGAGGCGGCTGCACACGCAGAGCCCCAGTCCCAGAGGACACATGTCCTCATGTGTGTGCACAAGTGTCTGAGTGTGTGTAGGTGTGTCTCTGTGTGTGTGTGTACATGTCTGTCTGTGTGTGAGTGTGAGCAGGTATCTCTGCACCTATGTGTGGACTGGTGAGATGTGGGTGGCTGTGCCTTCTGTGTCTGCGTGTGTGCGTGTATGTAGTGGATGCCTATCCTATGACTGTGTGTGCATGTGTGTGCATGTGTGTTGCTGTGTGTGAGAGCGCATTTGTGTCCAGGTGTGGACGTGTGCATCTGTCTGTGTGGATGTACGTGATTATGGTGTGTGTGGAAGTACATTGTTCATCTGTGTATGTTGTGCGTGAATGTGTGTCTCTGTCCGTGTCTGTTTATGTGTGTGGTGTGCACTGTGTGTCTGTTTGCATGTGTGTGAATGTGTATCTATGCATGGGTGCATGTGTGTGTCTATGCTGTGTATTACATCTTATGTGCATGTGCATGTGTGAGGATGTATGTTGTGTGTCTGTGTGTCTATGCATGTGTGTAGCATGACATTGTGTGTGCATGTGTGTACTACATTGTGTATCCATGTGTGTCTGTGCACCTACACATGTCCACATGTCCAGGCAGGTCTGACCCCTCTCACAGCCCACAGCTCAGCTTCAGGGATTTTCTGGGGCCTCTTTTGCCAAGAGGGGGTCCATTTAATTGGCTGGGGGGCAGTTTGAGATTTTAGTTTGATTCATCTACATGTGGGGGTCAAGGACCACCAGTGACACCTATGCCACCTGGTGAGAACCCTGAGATGGCCCTGAAGTTGGGGGCTGGGGTGGAAGACCTGCTTCCCCTCTTCATAAACACCTTTTGGGCCTTCCCAAGACACTTGACACTCACCTCTGACCCTCAGAAGAGAAGCATCAAGTTCTGGTGCTTGAATTCCAGAGACATGGTTTTCTAGAAGCTGAAGAGCAGTCCTTCCTTGAGTCTCCTAAGGAAACCTGGGAGAACATGCATTTCCCACATCCATCTTGAATTGGCTAGGAACTACCTGAGCTTTCTCTCCAAGCCTCGGGAGATCAGAGGTTCTGCAAACTTAATACTCTTGGGGCTGCTTTTGGGGGCAAGGTGGTGCTGTCTCCCCATCCCAGCACCGCTGCTTCTGCTAAGATACCCATTAAGAGAGCTGGGCAGAAGATCTGAGCTCAGCTGGACCACTTCCCTTCTTATGCAAGGGGCGGGTATTCCACCAAGTAGGAGGCATCTTAATACTCCTGCCAGGCTTGGAGACTCATGTGAAGGCCACGCTGTAGGGATGGGGTCCCGACCCTGTCTGAGCAGCTCTCCTGCAGAAGTCCTTGAACAGGGGCTGGCACAGGCTAGGAGGCAGGGCGGTGGGGGCCTCTGGGTGTGCTATCAATGACCACACCCATGGGACAATAACTAGAAATCGGTCTCCACACACTGAAAACAAGAAGCACCTTCTTTTACTTCCGCAAGCTGGTGCATTAGGGACACTGAGGAGAAGTAAGTCAATGGCATGAATGTGGCCCTGCCTCGTTGGCCCTATGGCCAGTTCCAGCTGTGGCTCTCAAGTGTCGCGTTCAGCTCAGTTAATGGAAGTGACACAGTACACCAGCCGGCCTGGCATTCAACTGGAGCCGCGGTCACCTGGGACCGGGGGTGGCTGAGATCATGCAACAGCTGCTATTTCTAATGATTTAGAAAAGCAACTCCAACAGAAAATCAGAAAATGTAATTAAAACTTACAGGCAGGACATTCCAAAGTGCTCCCCCTGGTGTGCTTCTGACTTTAGCTCAGCGATGGCCGGGAGTCATCAAGGGCAGTGTCCCAGCCACTCCACCCGGTGCCTTCCAGGCTTGCAGTGCCACCTGTAGTGTCATCAGTCCTCCTTCCTGAGCGGGACCCTCTCTCTCTCTCTCCTTTTTTTTTTGCCCAGAACTTAAAATCAGTAATTTATAGACTGCAGTAGTGTCACTGGAATGCCCTGCAGTTGCTGTGACCAGGCCCGTGCAGGACAGCCTGTTTGGCTCCATGCACTGGGTGGTTTCTGGGGAGCACACAGTGTCTTGTTGGGAGGTTGGTGATAGATTTGCAGGTCATCCCTGTTGTCAGAGACCAGGTCAGATCCAGGTTCAGGTGTTTGAGGCCCAGGCCACATGGTGGACTCAGCCTGGGCTCTGTGAACTCCTGGGCTGGAGGCTGACAGGGGAATCCAAGGCTGCCATCAGCTACGCTGCCCTCACCTTCCCACAAGACCATACCCTCAGTCCAGGCGACAAAGGAGGAGGCCACATGCACTGGTTTCTCATAAGGTCAGCAGATATGAAGTGGAAAGAGTGTGCTTGTGTGAGAGTGTATGCTTGTGAGAATGTGTGCATGAATGTGTGTGAGGGTGTGTGCATATGTGTGAGTGTGCATGAGGGTATGTGAGTGGGAGAGTGCATGCTTGTGAGAATGTGCATGAGTGTGCATGGGTGTGTGCCTGAGAATACTTATGTGTGCATGAGTGTGTGCATATGTGTGAGTGTGCATGAGTGTGAGTGGGAGAGTGCATGCTTGTGTGTGAGTGTGCGTGAATGTGTGGGTATGTTTACATGTGCATGAATGTTTGAGCTTATGTACATGAGTGTGTGCATGTGTGAGCCTGTACATGAGTGGAGTGCGTGTGTGAGTGTGTATCAGTGTCAGTGACAGTTTAACCAGCAAAGGTACGGTTCGGATGCCAGCAGCTTTCTGCAGCTGAAAGCCAGTCTGGAATCCGGACTCAAGGAGCCAAGAAAGGCTGGTCCCCTCTCCTGAGTCCTCCTGGAAGCATGTTTCCAGAAAGCTCCGTTGTCCCAGCTCAAAACCCAGGGTCTTCTTAAGGAGCTTTTCCAGAGGCTGGACACAGATGAGCTGCTCAGATGTCCTGTGCAGTCAGCTGGGTGCCCTGGTATGGCAGAACCACACAGCGAGCCTGGGAGGTGGCATGGCCAGAGCTGGGGTGGCCACCAGGGGCAGGGAACACCCACACCACACAGGCACCGTGGAGCAGGGGCCGGCCCTGTGGAAGGTCGCCTGCTCCTCACTCGCCCTCACACAATCTTGGGTGTCGGGACCGGCTATGTGCTGGTCACTGCTATTCACAAGAGTCTCAGACAGTTCTGCTGCCAGTTACAGCACCATCACGCAGCCACACGAGGCCCTACGGTCCCTGCAACCACCCTCTCCTGTAAGGACTCTGCATCCTGAGCCTCTCCCTTCTGCTGCTGCTGGTGGGGCTGGGTGCAAAGCCCTGCCGGCATAGTTTCCAGATGGGCACAGGTGACCGTGATGGGTGTTGTGACCCCTACGGCCTTGGTCTCGGTTGCTGCAGGAAGGAACCAGGCGTGACATGGGTTAGAAGTACAAGCTCGCGGGAGGCAGGCTAACTTTAGTTGCAGGTAACCCCTCTGTAACAGCTATTTATTAAGGTTATACACAACAGGTGTGGAGAGTTAAGGTAATTACATACACAACAGGTGTGGAGAGTTAAGGTAATTACATATGAGGGCTGCGTGCGCAAGGATTGCCACGTGCTTGCCTCACGTGTTCTTTCCCCACAACCCTCATGAAGAACTACTAAGCATCAATGTTTAACACGTGCTTACTAGCGAGTGACCGACCTTATCTCATTCCAGAATACTGAGTTACCTGGGGGAATTGCCCCCAAGTCACAAAATGTCTCTAGGCTTGCCGGGAGACTGTCCTGTTCTCAGCATTTTCTTTTAATGTGATAAGAATCAATAACTGTTCTTTGCAAGCATGGTGTCCAGTCCTGTACAGGTGAGGACTGTGGGCATCCTCTCCTGTCCCAGGCTGTGCATGTGTGCACCTTTCCTGGAGTCTAAGCAAAGAGAGGGCACGGCTCAGGTGCAACCAACTGGACCTCCAGGTATATGAAGGCCTTCTGGACCCATGCAGGTACCTTGGGAAAGAGCAGCCTGTGCGCATTTTAAAACCTGTCCAAGAGCAAAGGGTACAGGGCTGTGTGCACGCACATGCACGCGAGTGTGTGTCAGTGTATGTGTGTGTGAATGTGTGTGTGTGAATGTGAGTGTGTGCATGTGTGAGAGTGTACATATGTGTGAGTGGGTGTGAATGTGTGTGAGTGTGTGAGATTGTGAGTGGGTAAATGTGAATGTGAGTGTGTGAGTATGAGTGCGTGAGTACATGTGATTGTGAGTGAGTGAGTGAATGTGTGAGTGTGTATGAGTGAGTGTGTGTGAGTGTGTGAGTGTGTGTGCCTGCATGGTGCGCACGGGTGTGCAGTCAGTGAGGCCTGCACTCACTGCAGGAGGTCAGGACAATGCTACATGGTCAGAGAGGGCCAAGGCAGGGGCCACAGGGGTGGGGGGCAGATTTCAAGGACAAAGCAAAGTGAGTTTTGAGACTGTTGGCCAAGGACAGCCCCTTTGATGCAGTAATGACACTTCAATTTAAGGCTGGCATGTTGGAGGAACACACTTCCTCAGCAGGAATGCCCAGAGCTGAGGTTACTTGCCAGCATTAAATTAAGTGGAAATGACGCTGAGAATAAGACAGAAAGACTGCACAAAAGAACTGTGGAGCTCCTGGGTGTGGCCTGGCCCTCCCAGCCCCCTCCCCCAGGGACCTCTCCTCTTTGTTCCTGACCCTTCACAGGACGATGCAGACACCACAGGGTCCCCAGGAACCTTCCTGCTCAAGCCTAATGGCTGGTAGGGGTTCCATCGAGAAGCGTGCAGGGGCAGGCTGGCTTGAGGCCTGGGGGCCCTGTGAATGGCATCCCCTCAGCCCCTGCCTGGGAGGTGACCCGTCCATCCCAGGACACAGGGACCCTCTCTAGCTTCCTTGTAGATGAGACCTTTGGTGGCCAGTGTTAAGGAGGAGCTGTACAGATAAAGTGGAAAGCTGCAGCCAGCACTCCACTGGATCCCCTGTTCTAATACTTGTTTCTAAATGAATAAAGTCTACTCCGGAACTCTTTAATGTAATAAAAATATAGCTCAGGGTCAGGTATGAAATTAATGATACAAATTCAAAGTATTAATGCTCAGCGGGATGAAACAACTTCAATGAAGAAATAATCAAACTCTGTAACAGACACAGATGGGAAAAGACGGGAGCGTTCTAACATCCCAACAGCTATCTGTTATGATGAGAATTATGAAAACATGGATAAAATATTTATTTTTAATAAGATGAATGTCCTATTTCTTAAAACTAAAATAAGATTAAACTCTTAACTTATCAAAGCAAAAGGATATTGCTCACACCGCCTCTTTATGTGTGTAGAAATGCTAATTTTATTATCTTAATTTGTGCAGTTATGTTTCTTTTCTTTCTTTCTTTTTTTCTTTGTTCTTTTTAAAGTTAAATAAGCAGCAACTGAAAAGCTTAAGGGTTCCATTTATATGAAGTGAAAATGTCCAACTGGGAAATCGGACAGATGCAATAACTATGGGGCAGAATAATTTCCAACATTACAAGATGCGTGAGAGGTCGGCTCCGAGACTGGGGGCCCAAAAGGAATGTGCAGAAACATCTTTAATGACGGGAAGTATGTGGGTCTCCGTGCCACTCTGAGCCTGCTCAGCCCAGTGCCCTGGAGGGGATTCCTTGAAAGGAGGACCAGTGATGAGTCACTCTTTGCAAAGCCTAACCCTCAGGCCTGGCCCTGGGTACCCTGGGCAGATGGAAGGTGTCCGGACAGGGGTTTGCAGGGACCCTTGTTCTCTATCTTCTGACCCAGGAGCAGGCATGGGTTTCTTGTGGCAGCTGGTCCCTGTGGGCGCTCTCAGGGAGATGCAACCTGGCAGGAGGGATGGGTCTCCAGAGAATGCCAAGCAGCAGCCCGAGTCCGTCCTGGGGACACCCGTTCAAAGTCATCTTCTGCAGGGCAGACTGCCATAAGGAAATGTCCAAAGAACCCCAAGCCAAGGATGTGAGGAGAGCGTGATAAGGTGTGTTTGAAACAAGGCACTGGGGTCTTACAGGCACATCTTTGCAAAGCGGTAATAATATCTGTTAAGAAAAAAGACAAGATAAAAACTGTATATTCAATATGACCTTTATTTGCTGTAGAAATATTTATACATGTACACATAAAATATATGATTATGCAAATACATATGTATGTACACATAAATACAAACACATGGTAGAGAAAATAAATACAAATGGTTTACCTGTGACTTATCTTTACATTCTCTTTTTATCTTTCGCCCCAACAAAAATTTCTACAACGAATTTGCATTAAATTCCATAATTAAAAATATGTATGTTAATATATATTGAATGTTAACATGGACATGAATATTGGATAATAAAATGAAAGTCATCTTGACACACTCTGGGCTTCACTGACATGTTTACTTCTTTTAAGAATTACTAAACTGACATATGAGACACCTGTGATGATGGTTTTTTTTTCAGCCTGGCCACCTACAGCCTGGGTTGGTCGCTACCCAGCCAGTGTCTTGCTGAGCTCTGCCCAGGCTTCCCCTCCTCTTCCGCCAGCTCTATGTAGTATTCTTCCTCACTCAATTTATGAGGGATTTGAATCATATCTGTTGCAATATTTGTTCAATGTGTCTCCCACTTTGTGTGATTTTTTAAAGTATGCTAATGTTTTATTGTTCATATGGGCAAAGGTATGAACACATTCTTCAAAATTCACACATCTGGGAAGACCTTTTGCATCTGAGTTAGTCACCCCATTGTTTTCTTGTATTTTCATTTCTTCTTACATTTAGCTTTTTAAACCGTCTCGTTATCATGATCACTAATGTCCACTTATTTGCAATCCTTATTTACCATGTGTTGGATGCTAACGTTCATATCACAGCAGGAATATGTTTTCATCATTTGTATATTTTGACATCAAAGACAAATTGCTGTGAACAGTAACTGTGACCTTATGACATATTTTATAATCTTCTGAATTAAATAATCTTTCTTTATAAGTGCAAAAAGAAGAAGCAAAGAAAACTGGGGGAAGGGGAGAAAAAAGTTATTAGTGGGCATTTTGTTATTTCAGATAATTTATAAAAAATATTTTGTCTCACTTACCTCTCAAATGGTCCCCATATTAAGGTGGCAAGTAAAAACAATTTGTACATTTTCAATATCACCTTTGACTCAAACTCATGTATATTCCTCAAATTATAAAATACTTCTCTTCACGTGGGTCCTACTCATTACTTTTATTTTTTTGATAATTGAATTATTGATTTCCCAGCACATATTCTAAATAGTATTTGCAGTTTAACATAAAACCTTCTGACCTGGTAACAATATACACACATTCTGCTGTTTCATTTCCTGGATTATTTTTAGCTAGATCTTTGGCAGAGCCAAACAAGTAGAAATCATGTATCAGGGAATAATTGCAGGTTTATTTTGGGCGCATTGTTGCTGACGCTTGGTTCGTACAGTTGCACTGTTCATCCTGTATATTTTTTTATTCAGACGATTGCTGCGTCAAAATACTAAGCAATATTAACAATAATAATGCAAAGAAAGTAACATTTGCTTTGTCAGATAAGAGTATGTCTATTATAGAATGCTTTGATTCTGAGGCTCAGGATGGAGTCATCAGTTAACTTCTTATTTTTTTCCAAAGTCTCATAAAATAGACAACTAATATTTATAAATAAAAGTAAAAGATAATTTCAAAAAACAGATCATGCCAAATCTTATAGACAGTAGAAAAAGAAGAAATACTTGAAAATCATTCTACTTAATCTGGATACACCTGATCTTAAAATTGGAGAAAATATATTATTATAAAGAGGAAATTACAAACATATTTCACTAATAAATGAGTATGCAATATCCTAAACAACATATTAACAAGTTGAATTAAAAATTAATGTTTAAGCAATGCACTCGGGTCAAAATTAAATCCAATTTATGTGAGAATTAGTGACTATTTTCTTTTCTTTTTTTGTTTTCTTTCCCTCACCTGCTCCTTCCTTCTCTCGCTGCTCTCCCCTTACCCCATGCCCCACCATGTCATTAATTGTCATTAATTGTCCTCATATCAAAGTTGAATACATGGGATTCATACTTCTCCATTCCTATGATGTTTCACTAAGAATAATGTGTTCCACCTCCATCCAAGTTAGTACAAACGCTGCAAAATCTCCATTTTTCTGATGGCTGAATAATATCTCATGGTATACATATACTGCATCTTACCAATCCATTCCTGGGTTGAAGGACATTTAGGCTGTTTCCACATTATAGCGATAGTAAATTGGGCTGTGATAAACAGCCTAGTACAAGTGTTTTTATTAAAAAAAGCTTTTTTTCTTCCCTCAGAATAGATGCTCAGTAATGGAATTACAGGATCAAAAGGGGAGTCTAGGATGAATTCTTTGAGATTTCGCCATACTTCCTTCCAAAAAGGTTGTATTAGTTTGCAGTCCTACCAGCAGTGTGAAACTGTTCCTTTCTCTCCACATCTGCACCAGCATCTGTAGTTTTGAGATTTTGTGATATAGGCCATTCTCGTTGGGGTTAGATGGTATCTCAGGGTGGTTTTAATTTGCATTTCTCTAATAATTAGGGATGATGAGCATTTTTTCTGTGTTTACTGGCCATTCATCTGTCATCTTTAGAGAAGATTCTATTCATCTCTCTTCCCCATTGTTGTAGGGAATTGTTAGTTTTTTTTTCTTGTGCATTAACTGAAGTTCTGTATAGATCCTGGTTATTAAACTTTTGTCTGATTCAAAATATGCAAATATCCTTTCCTATTGGGTAGGTTGTCTATTTGCTTTGGTTGCTGTCTCCTTGACTGTACAGAAGCTTTTCAGTTTAATTAAGTCCCATTTGTTTATTATTGCTGTTGTTGCTATTGCCATGGCAG
>CAUYON010201094.1:0-19298 GCA_963573935.1 Arctocebus calabarensis | reverse complement strand
TGCTGTGGCATCATAGCTTACAGCAACCTCCAATTCCTGGGCTCAAGCAAGTCTCCTGCCTCTGCCTCCCAAGTAGCTGGGACTACAGGCGCCCGCCACAACGCCTGGCCATTTTTTGGTTGCAGCCGTCATTGTTGTTTGTCAGATCTGGGCTGGATTCGAACCCGCCAGCTCAGGTGTACGTGGCTGGCGCCTTAGCCTGCTGAGCCACAGGCGCCGAGCCTAGCAGGCATATTGTTTTAAAAAATCCAGAAAATAGTTAAAGGCCTGGTGTTTAGGTATGGGAAATATCGTGGCAACTGTCTGAACTTCTTTCTGGAAAAACCTTGGCCAGAGCACCTCTGTACTCATCACAGACACTAAAATTGTAAGACATCCTTAACCACGTTCCTCTCCTGATGAAAACCTCTAATATCTCTCATTTCTGACCCTTCCACTCCAACTTGGTTAATTTACTGTCCACGATTTACAGAGTATTACCTCCACCCTGTGGGGCCCATGGAAAGGGTGCGGTCATCTCTGCACGGCATTTACGGTTTCTATAAATCACCAGTCACATAGCAAGGGCTCCCAGAATGTTAGTCAGAGGGGAGAACGAGTGAACTCAGTGCCCAAGGGGGAGATGGCAGTCCCTCAAGAAAGCCAGACGTCTCTGAGCTGGCCATCCATGGGCAGGATGGGACC
The DNA here is from genome assembly GCA_963573935.1 of Arctocebus calabarensis. Classification (NCBI taxonomy): domain Eukaryota; kingdom Metazoa; phylum Chordata; class Mammalia; order Primates; family Lorisidae; genus Arctocebus; species Arctocebus calabarensis. Next base: position 18,614 of record CAUYON010201094.1, on the reverse strand, counting down.
TGTGACGGGTGCATGGAAACATTGTCGGTAGAGCTCGAGAGGGGATTAGGAGACCTGGATTCTGTCACTAGACATCTACAGGACCTTGTTACTTTCCCTTTCTGAGTTTCTGTTTCTTCCTCTGGAAATAAGAGCTCGGCTTGGTCAACATTTCTCGAACCATGTTGCTGAGAACACTACGTCGGGATGTGTTAGAGCAGCGGTTCTCAACCTGTGGGTCGCGACCCCTTTGGGGGTCGAACGACCCTTTCACAGGGTTGCCTAAATGCATCCTGCATATCAGATATTTACATTACGATTCGTAACAGTAGCAAATTACAGTTATGAAGTAGCAATGAAAATAATTTTATGGTTGGGGGGTCACCACAACATGAGGAACTGTATTAAAGGGCCGCGGCATGAGGAAAGTTGAGCACCACAGTGTTAATGAATGTCCCTGAAGAAGGATTCTGTGGTCAAATACACTTGGGAAACGCAGCTGTCTACCTCCCGACGCACGCGAGCAGGTTAGAGCCTCTGAGAAGTCAGCAGACCGACTTCCGGGTACGCTCGCCAGCACCTCGAGTTCATTTCACATTGACAGCTTTCAAATGCTTTCTAGAGCATCTCTGTGTTTCATACACTGAATGCAGTCACGGCCGACGTTGCTTTTCGCGTCCTGAATCCATGACCGGGGTGGGCCTGCCACCCCCTTGCTGTCACCCTGCACAGTTTCCCCAGGGCTGAACGCGGAGTATTTCAGATGGCCTCTGTGATGGCAGCCCTGCTTTGAGAGAGAGCACCCAGATTCATCAACATCCTGGTACAGGTGCTGAGTGGACAGGATGAGGGAGATGTCAACTAATGTGATGGGAGGGGGCGTCTAAATGGACGAGGCTGCAGCCAGGGGCAATAAGGGCGGGGGACAGGAAGAAGGACTGCAGGACAGGGAGGCAGGACCAGCGGTCAGAGGGAAAAGCAGGTGTTGGGAGGTCCTTGGTATCTTCCTTGTGGCTGCCACTCGTCTGTTCTTCTGTCTGTAAATGCCAAATTCATGCTGATGACTTCCACAGCATCTTTTGATGAAGACAATGGGCAGTGGAGTCACACAGTTTCTTCTTCCGTGAAGTGGGGTTAGTCACACGCTGTGCCTCCTGTGTTGTTCATGACGATGATGTGAGTCGAGCGCTCTCAGTAGCAGCCAAGACCTAGTAAGGGCTCCGTCAATGGGTTCATCACTATCAGTCATTGTGATTTCCTCCCTGACTTGGCAGCCCCACTCGGATGTCTTCCAGGCATCTCGGGCTTACTGGGACCATTAAGAGCAGAATTCTTGCTTTTCCCAACAATGCTCTGCCTTCCCTGTCTCAGGAAAGGACACCTCGTAGCTCAAGTCAGAAACCTGGGAGTCAGACTCGGTCCCTTTCTTCTTCCCTCTCCCTTCCATCCCACCAGGAGATTCTGCAGTGCCCACTCTCAGGTGTATTCCAGATTCATCTTCTTCCCTCCCCCAGCCCCGCTCTGGTCCAAGTGTCCTCATGGCTGAGTAAAGGCAGGAGTCGAGTCTTCCAGGGAATTCTGCACCTGCCCCCAGAGTGACCTGTAGCCCTTGTGAATGTGACCATTCTGGAACCTGCAGAGACTCAAGCAATGAAGCCCAGGCTTCCCGGGTGGCTTAGGCCTCACATCTGCTTCTCCTCCTGCCCCTCCACGGCCGGGCTCTCTGTGGTTCCTGCCACACATGAATTTCTTTCCTGCCATTGGGCTTTATCCGTGTCACCCTTTGTGCCCAGAAGGCTTTGTCGATGACTCCTTATGGGATGAACTCCTACTCCACTGACATTTCTCCACTTACATCTGTCCTCTTCAGATGACTTCTCCCATCATCCCACGCGGCCCCACCACACCCCCACCTGGCTGGCTGGCACCACAGGCTCCTCAGTTTTCAGGGCCTGCTATTTACTGTCTTTCTCTCTCCAAGCAAAATTCTCCAGAGTCTGGTCCCAACATGAGCCTGGCCCCGTATGTGTTGGACAAAGGGATGATTGTCACGGTGAATATTCCCTCTCTGACACACCCTTCCCATTATGCAAAGTGCAAGATGCTGACTAACAGGCAAAAAATGATTCCACCTGCGTCAGTCTGGTGAGCGCAGAGCACACGCCAGCCTGCGGGTGGGTCTTCAGACGGCAGAGGTGCCTTCCTACTCAGGACAAGGACACTGACCTTGAGCCAGATCTTTGCAAACTTGGTCACTAAGAGGGGTCAGGTGCTCGGCGCCTGTGGCTCAACGGGTTAAGGCGCCAGCCACGTACACCTGAACTGGCGGGTTCGAATCCAGCCCAGGCTGCCAAACAATGATGGCTGCAACCAAAAAAATGGCTGGGCGTTGTGGCGGGAGCCTGTAGTCCCAGCTACTTGGGAGGCAGAAGCAGGAGACTCGCTTGAGCCCAGGAATTGGAGGTTGCTGTGAGCTGTGATGCCACAGCACTCTCTCTAGGGTGACAGCTTGAGGCTCTGTCTCTCAAAAAAAAAAAAAAAGAGAGAGAGAGAGAGGTCAGGAGACTCAGGAACTAATGGGCCTTGTGATTGGGCTGTGCCTAAAGCAGCCAGCATTTTTCATCAGACTGATGTCTGGCTTTGAATTTTCTGGGATATTCAGAGACTCCTCTTTCTCCGGGCATAGATACAGAGGCGTGGCTTGGAGGAGAGTCTTTGTCTGAGGGCTACTTGCACAGCAGAAGTCTATGGCTGCAACCATCTTGCTTCTCGGCAACTGTGGGGCCGATCTGCTTTTGTTTCCCAGGGAAGCTAACATAAATGTTTATTGACAGTACAGTCATCAAGAAAATAAAGTTGCTGATTCATTGCCTTAGCCTGAAACCCTTTTTTTTTCCCCTCCTCTTCCTTCCTCTTTAGAAGGAGACACTCTGAGAAAGAGCACATTTGGGGGACCCACTTGGTGTGGTATTTCCCCAGTTGCCCGTTCCTACCCCCACCTGCAGATAGCTATTCCTGCGACAGTGGTGGGCTTAGCCACCCTCTTTCAGCTGGAAGACCCCCACTCTGGGGTCCCAGAGGAACGATGGAAGCCTGGGGGTTTCTAAAATTGGAAGTGAGTGTCCCCATGGTGACAGTGGCCCTGTCAGTGACGCTCTTGGCCCTCCTGAAATGGTAAGTGCAGCCAGCCCTGGGACTGTGACATTGTCGTCAAGGCAGCCCTGGAGCCTGGCTGGTGCCAGGGTCGGGGCTGTGGGAGTGTGGTTTTCTTCTTTCCTGATCCAGAGGGAGTTGAGTATTAACACAGCTTCAGAATTAAAAGCAAACAGCCAGGTTAATCTTTTGCTAAAATGCATGAGATTGAAGTGTCAGGAAAAGCTGGTGATTCAGTGACTGAGAACGCTACACATAATTAAGTTTGAAAGAAATGGAAAAAGCAGCAAATTGGAAAGGCATTAGGTTCGGGGAGAAGGATTTCCTCAGGCTCCATCATATCTTCTCACCTCGTTTTTCTAAAGTCCTCTTCCTTTGTTGGATTTACAGCGAATCTTGGCTCATGTTACATTAAAAACAAAACAGGACACAGGAGCTGATGGCAAACGGGGTCTGCTGTGCCAGAAGTCCTTGACAGGGATTTCTGTGGGTTTAAGGACACAGTGGTAGATCAGCTTTCCTAAGGTTCTAATATTTGACAGAAGGGGACAGATTCTGATGAATGTAGCTCATGCAGCTCCCATAAAGTTGGAGACCCTAAAAGAGCCGCTGATTTGGACTCCGAGTCGTTCCCCTGTGGTTTTGTTAATTCGACGGCAGATTTTCCTAAGCCTGACTCGTGTGTCTGTAGATCGGAGGCCTCACACTATGTTACGTTCATGTGTATTCAACGTATTAGAGCTACAGTCAGAACCCTCAGTCGAAACTGCCTGGGTTTACATGGCTCCGTTATTTGGGGGGGAAAGTGGAAAAAGAAATAATGCAGAACTGGAATTGGAACAGAATTGCAATTTATGTTTTCTGTGGTAATGAAGCCTCTTCTAGATTAATAACTGGGAGAGCACTTTGAAAAGCAGCGAGCATTATGCAAATGGGAGGTATTATTCTTTTGGAATTTGCATAGCTGAAAGTGGAATTCACGTTTGATGTTCTCTGATGATGAAATTCCTCCTTGGAAATTGGCTCTGAAACCCAGCCTCAGTCCCAGTGCTGCTTTGCTTTTTAACCGGTTTAATTATTTGAACTTTCCTCCGTCAGCTTAGCTTGCACTGAAAGTAGCCTTGTGCAAAACCCAGAGCAAGTTGCAGACCCGGTCCCCCAGCCCCAGCAATCCGTCGCAGAGATTCTGTGCTCACTGAAGCCCAAAGCACAGTGTCTGACATGCAGATGGTGCTTCATGGATGTCAGCTACTGTAATTAACTATCATCCACGTAGCCTAAACGAAGAAGAAAATAAGTCTTTAGTGGGTTAGGTTTATTTTTAATTTCTTACTAAGGTGCATATTTATATTAATCTCATTGTTAGTTATGCTCTGACCGTGGCTCTCAAAGTGTACACTTTTGTTCCTGTCTTTCTTGTGTCTTTGTTTGTTTGTTTGTTTTTTGTAGAGACAGAGTCTCACTTTATCGCCCTCAGTAGAGTGCTGTGGCGTCACACAGCTCACAGCAAACTCCAACTCCTGGGCTTAGGCGATTCTCTTGCCTCAGCCTCCTGAGCAGTTGTGTCTTTGTTTTTTCTGAACTCCCAGTTCACTGCCTGACTCATAGTATATCTGACTTCAATCACTGTTTGATGGATGAACGGGCCGCAATGTGGCACCATTCAGCAAGGCAGCTGAGAGTTTTGCCATCTGTTTTCAGGGACTTATTAATAACCTGGCTGAAAGACACAGAGATTAAGACAGAGACCTGAAGCAGAAGTGGTAAATAGGAAGTGAGCCCTGACTTCCACTTGTTATCGCAAAAATATGCATCACCCTGCTAACGTGTGTCTGGCCTGGTGGGCCGCTCTGGTGCACAGTCAGGGAGCAGGTCTGGATTGGGTGCCCCAGGCAGGCCAGACACAGAGGTTCTGGGCTTGAACTCAGCCACTGCAGGGGGTGACGTGTGAGAAGGTGGCTGTGGCTGTGGCCATGACTCTGATGCTCATGGGTCCAGCCCTTGCTCTATTGCTCCATTGCCAAGGGATCATCTTTGGGCTTTTGACCCTACTTTTCCAGGCAAGGCTCTAGGCAGCTACTAGCTACAGGTTTGAATGGGGTGAGGCCTCCCCCTGCTTCATCCTCCTAAGAAGATGATGCACAAAATCAGAAGAGATGGGCATGCTTTTCCTCCAGCAAAAAGATTCTCAGACAAGGAGAGGTGTGGAGACACAGCCATCTTGCCCCAGAGGAAAAGCTGTGGCTGGTGAAATGACCCAAACCCTTCGGCCCCCGCATCCTTCCAGAGTTACACCTGCTGCCAGGACAGCTTGCCGTGAAGAACCTAAATCTGCGGAGGCACAATTGCAGGGGACACCAGAGTTGCTTCTTGTCCCCTTGACCAGCCCGTGAGTGCCGTAGTGGTTAAGGCAAGGTTGCCTATGTTGTTAGAATTCTGGAAACTTCTGTCCATGACACAGACGCTCTACTAGCCTTTGGTTGAAGGGGGTTCAGTTAAGAAGTCCTCACCCCTCAGCCTGCACCCAGGCCTTGCTATCTGGGCCTTCGGAAGCCCTGCAGCCCCTCTCTCCCAACCGCTGTGCTGGGGTTGTATTGAACCGTCTGCCCTACTGGGGAGGGTCACGTTCCTGTGAGCACGCGGCCTCCTCTTCCCTTCAACATTTCCTCGGAGAAATGGTCCCTGTTTCTACAGGCACTTGCTGGCCCCTTCTCAGGGCTGCTTTGTGGTTGCTGTTGTTGTGTAATCAGCTCTCTCATCCTCTCTTTTTTCCTCACAATGACTGGCACACAGTTGGCATCTAATAAATGTTGCCTAGTGGGTAATTCCAGCCTCCAGTCTCTGCCTGGTGTTCTCTTCCCCTGGTTCTCTCTGGGCCTTCGCAGTTCCATTCACATCTCAGTTCTCTCATCCACGTGCCTCGCCCCTTCTCTGAAAGCCTGTCATGTTTTCAGCTGGTGCCAACTTGCTGTCCACTGTTTGAGTTGTTGCAGAGGTCCTGTTTTTGTGTCCTCTCTTGCCTTGTGGAGCAGGGTCCTGGGCATGTGCTTAATAAATACCTCTTCAGTGTTCAATGGATGTGGGAAGGTGGAAAGAAGAAGACAAAAAACTTCATTTCATTTCAAAAGAGACTGTTTTAAACTAGGTGTAGTAGATTTGGATGGTTTTCCTGAAATCGCACTGGATTCCATTTTTCAGTGATGACCATCTAGATTGGCTAGTGCAGGGCTTCGAGGTGGTCAGAGTTGGAGACAGAGCTGAGGTGTGGCCTGTATTAGCTATAAGTACATAAAATGCGTGCTAAGGCAATGACCATACAAGATAAAAAATTTAAAAAACTCATTTTTCTATATAAAGTGGTTTGCAATTCTGACTTCTGGAAGAGATTTGATGTACGGGAAATAAGTCGTACCAGCTGAATGTTGCTCGAGGCAACCTTAAGTACTAGCATATTTAATCTTTCAAGCAATACCTGGAAACTGGCAGCCAGCCTCCTGAGGGAAGGATAAAGATGACTTTCCTCTTTAAAGAAAAGGGTGTAAGGGAATAACCCAAATATTAGTAGTGGGTTTCTTTCTGGGGTGAGGGTGTTGGGTAATTTTTTTTCTATTTTTAGTCTTTCTGCATCTTTCATATTTCTTTAATGAGTATGAATACTTAGTAAAAAAGAAATTTTACTAAAAAGAATGAAGAATTGCTCCTTAATTGCTCCTAGTAGTAAAGAGGGAAGCAGTTTTGTGCATCAGGCTTGGTGGTCTTAGCATTTCTTCTGGTGGAGCTGGATGCCAGGGGCACTTGGAGTGGTGGGCACGTCTTGGCTGATGGGATGGTGAGGCAGGAAACAGGTGCACCTGTGAGCAAGGTGGAGGCTGGGGGCTGTTTTGGGAAGGTGGAAGCACTTTTAGTGCCAACCTGCATATCCATTCAGGTACTAAGACCTGGAGATCTGAATCAAGTCCACAATAAAAACAGGAATTCAGAGTTAGTAGTGTTCTGACTGAGTTTCCTTTCAAGAGCAGTTTCAATTAAAATATGATTATTAGTGATTATTAAGTCTTAAGAATATCACGGCAGGTTTTTTTTGCAGTTTTTGGCCAGGGCTGGGTTTGAACCTGCCACCTCCGGCATATGAGCCACAGGCGCCACCCTTTTAAGACTTAATTAAGTCCACTGTTATACCTAGAAGTTTCTTTCTCAGGGAGCTTGCTTTACATGTGAAAGAACTGGATTCTAATTCTAGACTCACATCTACTTCCAGACCATACTTATTAATTTATCCTTTTTGGTTTTAGTTTTTGAGATGAGGTATTGCTGTGTTAGCTAGGCTGGTCTCGAACTGCTGGGCTAAAGGGATCCTTTGGCCTCAGCCTCCCAACCCATTGAAACTACAGGCATGTACCCACTGTGCCTGGCTCCAGATTATGTTTAAAAGCCACCACTGAGGGACAGAATATGGGGCCAAGACGGGCACTCTTGAGCTGGTCAGAGAAAGAAGCCCCTGACACATTCCCTGGTGCCATCAGAGGTTGAGCTCTAGAGAAGGCATCTAACCTCTAGCATGTGGCTATTGCAGAAAGAAAACCAATTTGTCTACCATTTCCCAAGTTCTGTTCCTAAAACTGTTTGGGAAATTAAGCCGAGGGGGGTCCTTCTTGGAGATTTATAGCATATTCAAGGCCTTGAAGGGTTCTTCAGCAAAGAAGTCTGTTTAAGTTCCTTCCTCCCAGCATTTCTTGTGTGTACTGGACACAGACCCACTGTGTATGGGGACGAGCAACTAAGACCCACTGGAACACTCAGAAGGAAGGGCAACTAAGACCCACTGGAACACTCCCCTGGAGAGGGTGATCAGATACCTTGGTGGTTGGGCAGGTGCACAGCCTGGCAGATGGGCAAGGATTGCTAAGCTGAGGAAGAAACGTTCAAATCACCCCTTGGCAAGCTCCGAGGTTGCAGGTTTGATGTCTTGTTTACTTCAGGGCACAGAAGGTATAGAGTCTACTACAAAAGTGGGGCCAATGTGTAGGGCTGGCTCTAGTTCAACAGAAAATGAATAACCACAGCTGACCAGCCAGGTTGCAGGGATGCTGCCATGGGAGGTTGTGAGTGTCCTTCACTGTGTATTAAGGACGATACAGAAGCATTTGCTGTGTGGTGTGGGCGGTTGTGCAAAAGGCCCCTAAGTGCCTTTGAGGTCTGGACTTGATGGCATCTACATTTGTTAATACTGCTCAATGGGCAGGTCTGTGCTGACCCCAGCTGACCCACTGGGTCTCTCCCTGTCACCCAGCCTAGAGTGTAGTAGCATTATCATAGCTCACAGCAACCTCAAACTCCTAGGCTCCAGTGATCCTCCTGCCTCAACCTCCTGAGTAGCTGGGACTAGAGATGTGAGCCACCACCATGCCTAGTTAATATTTTTTAGTTTTTATAGAGATGGCTTTCACTATTGCATGGACTAGTCTTGAACTCCTGACCTCCCAAGTAGGAGTACAGGTGTGAGTCACCACCCAGCTTTTTTTTTTTTTTTAAATTAAATCATAGCTGTGTACATTAATGCAATCATGGGGTACAATGTGCTGGTTTTATATACAATTTGAAATGTTTTCATCAAACTAGTTAACATAGCCTTCAGGTGTTTTCTTAGTTATTGTGTTAAGACATTTACATTCTACACCTAATAAATTTCATCCAGCCTTTTTTATTCAAAGAGAGGATCTTGCTCTGCTGCCCAGCCCAGGGATCAGTGACCCAATCATGCTGCTCTTTCTCTTGCCTAGACACCCTATCCTTGCTCAGCAGCAGTCCTTCAGCTGAGTGGGGTTCCCCAAAGCCTGGAAATACTCTGAGGAAACAGCTGTTAGGGTCCTCCTTGGCGCCTTGCCCATGACTCTTATATCTCCCCTTCCGGCCCCCGCTCTGTGGCCTTTCTGAGCTGTCAGCAGTCACATCTGACTCTGGGAAGCAGAAGCATCCTGGGCTGGGTGTTGAAATGCAGGGAAGAATTAATTGACTCAGTATAGGAGAGAGGGCGAAAGTTCCAGATGGGGAAGCATCAAAGGTAGCATTAGAGTTTGTAACATTTGGTGGAACAAAACATGAGAAGTGTGAATAATGGACACAGTTTAGGAGTACATTTTAAGGACTGTGGATAATTCCCAGCGCCTCCAAGCATCTCCAGAAAGATGCGTGTTATTTCCCTTTTTTTGATGTTTGTATTTTTGTCTAGGATATGATGGGTACTTTGATTTAATAACTCAGTGATGAGCTTGGAGATAAAACTGAGCCTGTTTATGAAAACTAGGTCTGCGCTTCCTCGAGGACCATTTCCACAGAATATTGTCTTTTGTTTTCTCCCTTTTAAATAGTTATACACAATATCCTTATCCTTCCCCTCACTTTATTGATTTTCCAGGATGAGAGTACGAGGTGTGACTGTAAAGTAACGTGACTGATTATTTTAGCATACACACCAGAACTTATACAGCCAAATGAATTTTATGACCTTCAAAGATATTTTCTTGATAGGCCAAACCCTGACTGCAGAGCACAGCTACCAGAAAACACATTGTTAGCACTTTTCTATGGAGATGGTGCTTGGTGCTTAGATGCGATCTTTTCAAAACCCTCAAGGCAACAGATCTTTGTCAAGAATAGATTAATTTTTTAAGAAACAGCCTAAATTATCAGCCTAAATTAACAGTGGCAAATAGGTGACTAAATCAGGTAATATTATTTGCAATCTGAAATAAAACATGATTATCAAACAATCAGACTTGCAGTTGTTGTTTTCTTGAAAGATGATCTGAGCCGGTGGGATTCTGGAAGCCTGGGGATTGAGCTGAAGGGCTGTGCTCACTGGCACAGGCGTTGGTTTTTGTTTTTTTAAGAAGAACAATAGCAATAGTCTTAGTACTGATTGTCATATCTTCTCTTATCTGGTAAGGCATTCAGGCTTCCGGTAGCATCTATTTTTTGGGTAGAATGAGAGAAGAATCTCAAATGTTGTCTAAACAAAGAAATCCATCAGATTTCTATTTGTGTAGCACGGAGCTGCTTGCACACACACTTGGCGCCACTTTTCCTGGGAGGAAGTGACTCTCCCAGAAATAAAGCTATTGAATAAATCCTGCCCTGCCCCTGAACACCATAATAACAACTAAGCTAATAGGCTGTGGTTTGCCATTGAAGGTAAGTGCCCCATCCTTAGGAACCTCAGTAGCCTTATAGGGACTTGTTTCTTTGGCAGGAATAATGTGCATCTGGATACAGGGACGAGACTTTGGGGAGAAGGGGATGGGCCACAGATGGTCACGCTGTTGTTGATTGATACTTCAATTATTCAGAGCCATCTTCTTCCTGGGTTACTAGAAGTAGGCGGAACCACTTCCTGCTGGGTGGGGTAGGCAGGCAGCGAGGGCTGATCAGGGAGTTTCCAGGAACCAGGGCTCCCTGTTGCCGCCCCCCGCCCCCCCGGCCCTCAGAGCAGAGTGCGGGCTGAGCCCCATGGTGGAGCTTTCTTCTCCCACTGTCCTCGAAAACACATGCTTCTTAGGCGTGGCCTCACCAGACTGTCAACTGCTCAGCACAGCCCCCCCAAAGAGGAGAGACCATTTCTTTTTGCCCTCAACTGTATCTAGAGAAATGGTGTCAGAGATGGTCTGAAAGCCAAGCCAACCTCTGCAAATAGTGGCTTTCACCAAGGTCCCGTTTGTACGTACTGCACATGGACGCCCCGGAGAAAGCCAGCGCCGTGCACCCAAACTAGCAACTGCCTGCGGTGCTGATGGGGAAGGAGCCCTGATCCTCTCACGAATTCCCTTCCTGCCTGCACACGGCACAAGACACCGCACCATCCCTGCTGCCTGAATCCTACCCGCCGTTTAAAATCCTGTCCAAATGTCACTCTTCCACGCAGGTCCCCTCGACCTGGCCATCCCTCAAGGAGCTCTGCTTCCTGTGGGCCCTTTCCCATCTCTGTGGCTATCCAGGCCCTTCCTACGTTATTTTATTATGCACGTGTCCTATCTTCCTGACCTGACTATACACTCCTGAGGGCAGGGCCAGTGAGTGCCTCATCCCTGGTAGCTGTTCCATAATGTTAATGACCATGTCACACCTCTGGGAACTGAGAAGGCAACACTGTTAGAACGCGTATGGTGTGTTCCCACACTCAGCTAGCTGTGTGTGCAAGGGCGGGTGGGATCGGTCTCCTTCTGACTTGCACACCGGTACTACTATGCTTTTGGCACCTGGAAGGATGCCTTGCGTGTGGCATTCTTTATTGAAAGAGTAAAGAAATGACTTCTTAGTTTGTGCACCCATTGAATGTGGAAGATTTTCTGGGCTATCCACTCGGGTGAGCTATGTGTATAACACTGAGTTCAGACAGAGAAAGTGACTGTCACTTTAGAAATCAAAAGCAAGGGGCGGCGCCTGTGGCTCATCGAGGAGGGCGTCGGCCCCATGTACCGAAGGTGGCGAGTTCAAACCAGGCCTCAGTCGAACTGCAAAACAGAAAAATAGCCAGGCGTTGTGGCGGGCACCTGTAGTCCCAGCTTCTCGGGAAGCTGAGGCAAGAGAATCGCCTAAGCCCAGGAGTTGGAGGTTGCTGTGAGCTGTGTGAAGCCGTGGCACTCTACCGAGGGCGATAAAGTGAGACGCTGTCTCTACAAAAAAAAAAAAGAAAAAAGAAATCAAAAGCAAGGTTGCAAAAGAAGGGGATGGGATGGAATGCAGGCCCCAGCCACCTAGAAAATGTGATGCTTGGGGGTGCACAGAGCCTTTGGGGGATGCGTAGGGTGTCCCAGTGTGCGCTGTTCTGTTGAGCACAAGTCCCCACAGCTTACAGTGATGGTATCTAAACTCTTCCCCAAACACCCACTGTTTATGTTATTGTTCCCATAGGCCCCATGGTCTCTTGTTCCAACAACAATGTATATTTAAGTCATGATTGATTTATTTTTCCGTTTTAATTATTCAAAGACATGCTGATTAGGAAGCCCTGCCGATGAGAATGGCTGATCGATGAGATAACCAGCAAGTTATAATTCTACTCCAAAGCAAAGAAACTTGACATTTTAGTTAACCTGCACCGCCATCTTACTGTCAATAAATACACAATTTATATTAGACTCTTTGAAATGTTGAAAATTTCTCATGGACCCTCTTCCCACCTTCACGAATCAATAGGCATCTGGGGACCCCAGGCTGTAAAGCATTGAGAAGGGAATGTAGACAGTTGGACCCTTAGGGGGTTTTAAGTCTATCTGTACACGAAGAGCAGCCTGAATTGGCAGCAGCATCTCATAACGCGAGGGAGGAGGTCATTGGGAAGGTCTCAGGAGAAAGTTGGCTTCATGGAAATCAGCCAGGCCTTTACAGTTTAGGGACGCACACTTACTCCCTGGGTAACTTGGGCAGGTCATGCCCTCCTAGCTCGTTTCCCCCCTGGTCAGAGGGTCCACAGCTCCCACCTCTCAGCACATGGCTCGTTTTCTGCCTCGCCACGTGGGCCAGACCTCTGCGAATCTCCTATCCCTCAACTGACCACAGCCTGGTCTTGTCTCTTACGTGTTCCTTAAACTGTCCCTTCCTCTCTCTCTCTGCTCGCTACTGCTGCAGCTGAAGACTTTGCAAGCATCCTGTGGGTGGACATCGCCTCCCAGCTGGCCTCTCTGCCTCCTGTTTTGTGCTCTTCAAATTTGTCCTGCAACTGCTGCCAGAATAACCCACCGGAAGGTCCCGCTCCTGTGGGACCTCCTAGCGGCTGAGCTATAGGCGCTGAGCCCTCTCTCCTGCTCCCTGGGGAAGGAGGTCCTCCTGGCCTGGCTCACAGGTGCTCCCTGCACTGGGCTTGCCCCCGTGCAGGCTCAGCTCCCTCCCTTCTCACCTGGCACTCAGCCCTGAGGTGCTCCCGGAGCTGCACCTTGTCCCTGGGCTCTTGCCACCTACACCTGGTACCTTCTCTCTCTTATCACTTCCCTGGCTCCCCAAGGGCAGGGCTGGTTCTTACTCAGCGTTAACCTGAATGCCTAGCATTGAACCAAAATTGAATTATGAGAGATGATCTATAGGATTTCATCAGGCGTGTGTTTGGCGTATATAGATACCCAAGACACGTTAGTTGTTCTTTGCTGCTGTGAGCATTATCATGGAAAATTTCCATCCCTTTCTGGCTGTATACCCCTGCAAGCAGCTACCACCCCCACTTGTTATCTTACAAAACTTCATTGACTTGAACTCTGGATCTTAATTAAAGATTTTGTCTTCATACTTCAGGCTAAACTGGGCTGCAGGTTGAAGTTCATCTTTGCACTATTTATGAGGGAAAGGATTTCTACATAAAATTAGAGTACAAAGGCAACAGCTCAACCCATTCAGGGAAATAAGCCACGCTCAGGCACGTCGGCAGCTCGCCAGTGCATCAGCGCTGCCCCGAAAAGCCCACTGAAAACACTCCCTTCCTGACCACCTTTCCGTGCTTTCTATAATGACCCAGAGGTCAGGCCGAGCAATCAGATGTCCGGGGTTCACATTCTAGCTTGGCCTGGTGACTTTAAGCAGGCGACGTCAGGTCTCCATGCCTCAGTTTCCCTGTGAGTGAAATAGGGACGATGATGGCACCCATGTCACAGCATGTGGGGAGGATGACCCAAGAAAGGACAGGGAGCAGACCTGGAGCTGTGCCTGGCACGGTGAGTGTCCAACAAATGTCAGCTCCAAGAGTCGCTCCATCACTGCAGGCCTGGACTCAGCTGTGTGTAGACTGGGCAGTGAGATCGCGGGTTTCATTCAATAACTTATTCAACATCATTCTGATTGCTCCCAAGATCCCCTGGAGTGCCCTGGAGTCAAAAGTGAGGAGGGGCCTCATTGTGAATGATCCTGGGCTTAGACCACTAGGTAGCTTTTGACCCTGAACAAGTAAGATGAGGTTATCAAGATGCCTACTAGCATTAGCTACTAAAGGATTTTAGGGGATGTTGAAGACAGTTGCTAATGGCGTGGTGGGGCACACACCAGAATGCAGAGGGTTTGGGAGTGATGGAGAAGGAAGGCAGTGGAGAAGATGACCACGGGCTTCTCTTTCTTGAAGGTCAGAGATGCCAGCTGTTCTCTGAGCATTACCACTTTTGTTTTTTTTTTGAGACAGAGTCTCACTATGTGGCCTTTGGTAGAGTGCTGTTGTGTCACAGCTCCCAGCAACCTCAAAGTCTTGGGCTTAAGCGATTCTCTTGCCTCAGCCTCCCAAGTAGCTGGGACTACAGGCGCCTGATGCAACACCTTGCTGTTTTTTGGTTGTAGTTGTCATTGTTGTTTGGCAGGCCCAGGCTGGGTTTGAACCCACCAGCTGTGGTGTACGTATGTGGAGGGTGCCCTAGCGACTGAGCTATAGGCGTTGAGCCCTTACCACTTTTTTATAAAGTGGAGATTGCCTTCCTTTCCCTATCTCCCTGAAAGGAGCATGAGTCTTTGTGAATGGTACGCCTTGCACTAACAGATGTTGCTATTAGGCTACTGATATCAACTATTTACCTCTTAGTCATAGGTGTTTAAAAATTAAAGAAAATCTATTTCTTGAAAAGTGCTCTATAAATCAAGCTTACTCAGTTAGGTTTCCAGAAATTTTTCAAATTTTCCCATGGGAAAAAAGTTTACGTTTGTCCTCAGATTTGAACAGTAAGAGCACAATCTTATTTTTCACTTGGTCTTCGTTTCTTCGGTTGACACTTGCCTTGCCCTTGGGCTTGAGAACTTGAAGCATAAATGATGCATAGCAAATCAGTAAATAAATCCTGCTAAGCCTTCCTCGACTCTCTCTCACGCACCACACATTTTGTTTCCTGTTCATTCTCTCTAAGCCCTCATTCTCATCATCTTCACTGACCTCCCTGCAAATGTGTCTTTGTAGGTTTGATTCTTTCCCATTATAAAAGAAGTAAGCCAGTCAGCCAACTAGCGAATCAACTAACCAGTTAACCCACTAATCACTTCTTTGACGTTTTGTTCTGTCCCAGCCATCGCTACACTCGTCCTGCCCTTCTCAGCCAAGTGGTTTCAAAGAAGACCCCACATTTGTTCACTTTCTTGCCTCCTGTTTGCCCTCAACACTACAATGGGGTTTCTGCTTCACTGTCCACTGAAACAACTTTCTCCAAGGCTACCAGCAAGTCCCTGCTTCCTCGTTTCCAATTCTTCTCTTACTTTGTCCTTTGCAATACAGGAGAACCTCTGTAAGTTGGCCAATCAAGGGATGGTAACAAACTGGTCAACTTACAGAGGTGGTCAACATAAGGAACTAGGCCTGCTGTACTGATATGTACATAGGGTGCATGTCTATGAAATTAGGTCAACTGAAGGAGGTGGTCAGTCAAGGAAGTGGTCAAGTATGGAGGTTCTACTGTATTTGACTCTGTTAATGTTGAATATGAGTCACAGCCATCAGTTGTGTAGGGGTAGAAAAAAGATTGAGTATCATTGATTATAATCCAATGGCCTCATTTTATAGATGCAGACATAAAATTCTGGAGAAGCAAAATGCGTTGAACTGTATTAATCAGATTTTGCTGCAATAATGCTGTGTAACAAACTACCCCAACCACAGTGATGTTTCTCATAGTGATCTGTGGGTTCAGGGTGAGAGTGCAGATCTGCTCTACATGTGTTTAATGGGAACCAGGCTGACGGGGATTTGGGGGGATGTGCTGCTCCTGACAGACCATGGAGTACAGAAATGCAAAAGGAAACAGCAATGTCTCTGGAAGCCTCATCCTGCAAATGGCTTAAGGCCACTTCTACCCACATCCTATGCGCTGAGTAGGCCATATGCCCAAGTGGAACATTAATGACATGAGGGAGAAGGAGGAACAGCAAAGTCAGGTAGCAAAGGGCATTGATACAGGATTTTAAAACAGGCCTGGCATGAAGAATCGGGAGCAGTGATTTAATCTACCACGTGCTCTAAATAACATCTGGATTCTGAAAGTGGTCATGAATGACGAGACAAAAATAAAACCATAACTAAAAATAAACAAACAAGAAACTTAAAGCTAATGGACACTTGGCTTTTTTTCTCCCAAGAGCCAGGGTCTTTCTCCTTTTTTCCCCCAAGAGACAGGGTCTTTCTCCTCCCAGGCCGAGTGCAGTGGCACCATCATAACTCACTATAGACTTGGACTCCTGGACTCAAGCGATCCTGCTGCAACCTCCTGGGTAGCTGAGATTACAGGCATGAACCACCACATGTGGCCAACATTTGGATTTTTATTGTGGATGAAAACTATGATGGAGAATTTGCCAGCTGAGACACTAACATGGCAGGTCACAGTGGGTCTTAGCTATGGAGTGGTGACCTAGCGCCAAGAGTGCTGAAGCAGGGTCCAGAGCTTAGTAGAGAAGCTCAGGTTGAGCCTGTACTGAGCCTGGGACATACCTGGGAATGTCTGGCCAAGTGGAGGTGAGGGGCTGGCTGGTTCCAGGTAGAGCATGCTTAGGAAGAGCAGATAACTGATCAAGGGGATGGGATGGGGAGGGGTCGTAGGATTTCAACTCCAGTCTGGAAAAGCACGACATAGGGAAGGCATGTTGGAAGTCCAGAAGAACAAAGGACACCCGAGTGCGGAAAGCACACTGTGTTCACCATGCCCTGAAATACAACAACCAGGGGACAGCCCCGCAGATCGTGAGCTGTGTTGCTTAGGACAAATTCATTGTTCTGCGCTGGGCAGTAAATTTACAGATGTTGTTATGCCAAGAAAGGGCTATGGCTGAAAACATAAATAGCTCCAGATTGTTTTAAATATTCTCATGGGCGCTAGAGCCCTCCTGGGTTGGTAAGGGAAAAAATGTTTATCTACTGCCCTTTCGGAAACCACTCCTTGGACTGTCCAGTGGCTGTTAGAAGAAAGAGTATAGCTCTGTATCACGGGGCCTATTCCACAGGGTGAATTTCACTTGGGTTGTTAAAGATAAAAGAGACCCTTGCCTCACCTCCACGTTCCTCCTTGTCGTGCACACCTCAGTGGTCTCCTCTGGGAAGTCGCTGAGGAATCTGAGCAGGGTGGTACTCCTTCAATCCAGAAGCAGCCACAGAATTTCACTTCCTTTTTTGTCCCATAGAAAGGGTGTGCCAACTGAAACGGATTAGTGTAGTCACAATAAGTAGCAAAACAAAACATGAAAACAAAGCACAACATTCAGAGTGAGCCAGGAAATAAATGTTTTTGAATTAGTATCTTCTTTTATTAGGGCTGGTTTCTCGCCATCGGATATCCTCTTGTCCTTAGGGTGGTCAGGCCCCTTTCTGCTGATCCACGCATGTGGATTATTCTCTTTGGGTCTTTTCCAGGGGATGCTGCCAGGTCTCACGTCTTTGTACTGAGTCGAATGGTGTCCTCCCCAAAGTCATGTCTTCCAGAACCTAAGAATGTGAACTTATTTGGAAACAGGGTCTCTGCAGGTGCAGAGTTCAGATGAGGCTGGACCAGATGAGTGTCCAGTGACTGGTGTCCTCTCACGAAGAGGGAAAGTTGGGCACGGAGATGTAGGGAAGGAAGACAGTGTGAGGACGCAGTCAGACAGTGGGGGCACAGGTGACGGGGCAGGGACTGGAGTGGCATGGCTGTGAGCCACGGGACACCGGTTTGCTGGCCACTACCGGGAGCCAGGATGACAGAGGAAGGAGCCTCCCTCGGGGTCCTTACTGTCTTCAGAGGGAGCACGTCCCTGCTGACAATTTTATTTCAGACTTCCAGCCTCCAGAATTGTGAGAGAATACATTTTTTTTTTTTTTTGAGACAGAGCCTCAAGCTGTCACCCTGGATAGAGTGCTGTGGCATCATAGCTCACAGCAATCTCGAATTCCTGGGCTCAAGTGAGTCTCCTGCCTCTGCCTCCCAAGTGGCTGGAACTACAGGTGCCCGCCACAACACCTAGCCATTTTTTGGTTGCAGCCGTCATTGTTGTTTGGTGGGCTGGGGCTGGATTCGAACCCGCCAGCTCAGGTGTATGTGGCTGGAGCTTTAGCCCACTGAGCCATAGGCAGTGAGCCGAGAATACATTTCTATTGTGTTAAGCCCCCATCTATGATCATTGGTTAGAGTGGCCCTAGGAAGTAGCCCAGTCTCTTTTATTTTATTATTATTATTATTATTATTATTATTATTTTGAGATGGAGTCTCATTCTGTCACCTAGGCTAGAGTGCTGTGGTGTCATAGCTCACAGCAACCTCATATTCTCAGGCTACAGTGAGCCTCTTGCCTCAGCCTCCAGAGTAGCTGGGAGGGCAGGTGCCCACCACAATGCTCGGCTAGTTTTTCTATGTTTAGCTCTTGCTCAGGTTGGTCTTGAACTCCTAAGCTCAAGTAATCCTTCTGCCTCAGCCTCCCATAGAGTTAGAATTACAGGCGTGAGCACCCAGCCAGCCCAGTTTCTTTCCTTCTTTGTTCTCCCCAAGTCAGGGCGGATGAGCCAGGGGCCT
>CAUYON010201091.1:0-23374 GCA_963573935.1 Arctocebus calabarensis | reverse complement strand
ATAAGAAGTTAATAATTAAATAAAGAAACCATATTTTTCAAAACTACTGATCACTGAAATGACTGGTCTTAATAATGGTGCTGTTCAAAGTGCTGGAAGTGTATTAGGCAAAGGGGAGACTAAAGTAGGTTAAGAATTTGCTGCATCTGCATTCCCTTGGCAGATGTCTGAACCCTTTGAAATTCTGCAAAAATTGAATTCCAATCCTCTGCGGAACAATATCTTATTAAGAATAATCTGGAATCTTTCTTTCCAGCATATGAGGGCATTTCAAATAGGCTTAGCCAGGTCCTTTACTAAATACACTTATATGCCTATTATATATTCTGTAAGAGATGTATCTCTGAAGTTTACATTACCATAATTATAACTTATATTAGTATTTAAAATTTAAAATGATCCTGCTCAAAATTGATTTGTTTTCTTTTTTTAGGCTTCTTTAAGTCACTGATTTTTCTTTTTATGTGAGAATATGGGTTTTTATATTTTTGGTGCTGCTTATTTCTTATGTATCTAACAAAAACATTAAGAACTGTCTTTCACATAGAAGAGTGGCAATGGGAAAAATGATGTGAGGGGCAGTTGGACCCTACCTCTTAAAAAAAGAATGAAATGGTGGTAAAACTGAACCATAATAGATTTTGAATATTTTAGAGGAAAGAATAATATACCTGAGGTGGGGGCAGTTGGATGGTTTGAAATATGATTTATTTAGAACATAAAATTTCTGTTAACTGTTTATAGGCTCAGGTGTATGTGTGGGGGTAAGTGAGTGGGGGAGAAAGATAGAGGGGGAGACAGGTAAGGAGAGAGGGAGAGGAATATCAAATAGAAGAAAAAGCATGAGAACAATAAAATTCAATGTCCTGAGCATAAAGGTTAATGAACGACTCAGGAAATACTTATTATATCCTATAAGTCTAGTAGCAGATACACAGGAGATGTAGTTAACTGTGTTAGGTCTAACTCTTCACTCTTTTCTATATCCCTGCCCTTTGCTATGTAATCCACCTTGCAAATTATTTGCACATGGAGGCTTGAGACTGGCTTTTCTTATGCAGTTCAGTTCCCAAAATGAAGGGATAACTTCAACACCATTTTCTACTTTGCTTATCTTGCATATTATTGGTTAATGATTGTGCAAAATTATTGGTTAACTTTATTTCTAGTTAGAATAACAACATTAATATTGTGAACAAAGCTTGTTCAACAAACTGTTGACAGCATCTATGCGTATACTTTTAAGATAAGGCGAAAAACCAGAGTCACACGACGTGATGATGGAGAAACAGATATGGCAAAAGTCCATGGTGAATCGTAAGAATTTAATATGGTATTGATTGTTTATTTATGATTATCACATAGAAAAATGTTACAGAAATACTGAATTTAAGAGACACAGGGGGACCATTTTCCTTGTCTTTCTTCTGCCAAAGACAAGTCACTTAGCAACAAGTGATTTTTAACCTGCCTTGGCAAGTACTCACTCACAATGTCGAAACAAAATGAAAAAGAAACTAATTATAGCTTGTGATATGACACATTATGAACTGTACTTCCCAAAATGTTTAATGTAAATGTAATTTGTCCCCTAAATCTCACCTCTATAATACAGGGGTATTATAAATAAAAGGGGTTGAAAATTTAAAATTTCTTCCTGTTTCAGCATTGTCTTATATCCCACCTGCAGAGTGCAGTTAATTGGATATAACCATTCCACAATGCATGTGCACTTCAAAACATCATGTTATAAGCAATAAAAACATATAGTCTGATAAGTCAACTTAAAATTAATAGCACTTTGAAAAGAGATATGGTTTCCTTAATGGTTTTAATTTCAAATTATCCACACAAAAATTTATTCTGAATATTTTTCATTGGCTATATTTCAACATTAAACAAATACTTAAGTAAAATTTTAAACATCTTCTTCAAACACTGGGTTGTGAGTATGTGATTTTGTGTTTATCTACTGGAAATCAGAAAGTTTCTGTCATTAAAAAATAAAATCTTTAACTTTTGTTTTCATTTATCATAATATATAAACATAATTCTACAACCCATGGAATTGTTTATTTTGAAGTATTTGACCTCATATAAAGACACCAGGATTTGTGATATCACTAATTTATAAGCACAGCCATATGCTCATCACTATAATTATCCTTTGCTTTTCTGAATTTCAATGGTCTTAAGTAAGCAAGAGAATGAATCCCAACATTATAGGTTTATTGGTCTATGGGCTTTTTATTTCAGATTATTACGGGAGCACCTACATTTCAGTTGCATAATTTTTTCTTTATGGTTAAAGTCAGAGCTATGGGTGTGCCCTTCACCTGCAAAGTGTGCTATACAGAACATGCTTGTACAATGTGAGTTTGGGGTGGAAATTTGCCCATCTCCTTCCTCCCCCTCTTCCCAACTTGAATCTCATTGAGTTTTGCTTCTATTCGAGCATGTACGTGCTGATGAGGTGATTCCAATTGAGGATTGAGCGCATGTGGTGTTTGTTTTTTTAATCTTGTGATGCTTCATGTAGAATAGTTTCCTATTCCGTCCAGGTTGATTCAAACAATGCCAGATCTCTGTCCTTTTTATGGCTAAATAATATTCCAGGGTCTACATAGACCGCAATTTATTAATCTGTTCCTGTATTGAAGGGCTCTTGGGTTATTTCCACATCTTTGCAATTGCGGATCGTGCTGCTGTAAACATTTGTGTGAGAATGTCTTTATGATAAAATGCCTTTTTTTCCTATTGGGTAGATACCTAACAGTGGGGTTGCAGGATCAAATGGCAGGTCTACTGTAAATTCTTTGAGATATCTCCATACCACTTTCCATACAGGTAATATCACATTGCAGTCCGAGAACAGTATATGACAGTTCCTTTCTCTCCGCAGTCACATCAGCACCTGTTGCTTTGGGAATTTGTGATGTGACCCATTTTCAGCTGGGTTAGACGGTACCTCAATGTGCTTTGGATTGCATTTCCCTGAGGATTTAGCAACGTTTTCTTAAAATCGACCTTGGGATCAATTTTAGTGTGTTGGTCTGCTACAGGAGCTATACTTGAATTAATTTTTAAACGTCAGCTCTATTGACATTTTCAATCTATATTGGTTTTAAAAGTTTTCGCTGACTATTGATACATGATAAACTGAATGTATGTCTTTAAAGTTATCAATTATTTGCTTAAAAAATATTTGAGCCTATACTCAAAGTGCAGTGAGTATTAGGAAATGCATAGTCAATTATCCCTTTTCATTCCCATGGCAGATGTCTGATTTAGTATTAAATTAATTACCAAATGCTTTTCTTTCTGACAGTTGGATATTTTAGACTTCAAAGGCAAATAGATTTTGAAGCAATGTAATAACAAGCTTGGAAGTGTGAAGTGTGGCAAAGCGGAAAAGTGAAAAATCAACGGGCTGAGCTGCTAATATCTTCCAGAAGAGTTAATCAATCAGGGTGTGACAACAGTAAAAAAATGCAAATTATATGCAGCACAATTCACTATAAATCAGATTTTTATTTCTGTATAACATTAATAGAATTAATGTTCAAGATGACACTTTTTTTCACCGATTTGTTTCTGGTCAGATTTATTATATTTCTGAATGCTCTTTTAGAAAGGTCATCAAATGTCTGTATAACTTCTGGTTGTGGTTATCAGTAAACATAAAAAGACTAAACATTTTATTGGAGAGGTTTACTATGAACTCTGTGTTTACTGAAGGCACTTGTAAGTATCACTGCTTCCAGACTTTCATTATTTCATGATCAGTTCCAACTTAATAGAAACATTTTTTCTTCATTCATCAATTTCATTTTACATAAATCAGATAAATATAGAAAGATAATGATAATCTTTATGAAGCATTATTTTACAAATACTAAATTAAGTTCATATGTGTTTTATAAAATTCCTGAGTAATGTATCATTTTGAAATTCATACACAATATTATTTTGAATAATTTGATATTTTTTAGACTTTTCACGAAAGTTGTTAGGCCAACAACTAGGAAATTACTTTCTGTGTGTCAGTAAATTAGCCTCTTTTCTTAAACATAACTACACCTAAACTCATTTTCAAAAATGGTTAATCTTAGTTATTTTAAATATTAACCTCAGAAAGTTTTCTTTAATTAAATGGTCTGTGTGCCTTTTACTAGATATTTATAAAAAATTTTAAGAAAAAATAAGAAAAATAATTGCACTATTTTATCAAAAAACATGTTGATTATTTGATTAACATTTATTTAACTGTTGACTTCATCACTTAGTTTGTTTATTAGCTAAATACAAATACTTTGAGGAAAAGTTAATATTCATCACTTTCTTGTCTAGGAGTCCAAACATTTTAGGGGCTTTTATAAATATTTCAATTGCATTTTAACTATTTTCTCTAATGTTTTCTTTCACACTCCCTCTTTCAAGACTCCCTCTTTTTTTTCACCCTCTTTTTTCTCCCTCTGTGGAGATGTATATTCAAGTTGGCGTGGGAGGGGAGGTTGTAGGGGGCCTGGTGAGCTGTCATCTGATGAGCTCAATGTAAGGGCATATAGAACACCCTCTGCATGAAAGGCCCAGCTACAATTTGGACCTTACCTTACAAACAAAATGTAACCTATTCATTTGTACATTCATATTAATCTGCAATATACAAAAGAAAACAAACAAAAAACTTGATAAATAAAGTTTAAACAAGAAAACGAAAAGTATTCTATAAGTTGCGAACAGAAGACAAAGTTAAAACATTCCCAGTGAAAGAAACGAGAAATACATGTCCAGGGCATCTACCTTACCAAAAATAAAGAATGGACCACCAGACTGAAAGGAAAATAACAATAGGTACAAATGCAAGTTCACACGAAGAAATAAAGAGCACCAAAATAGATAAAGAAGTTGTTGAACTTCGAAGACTATTATGGGGTGAATTATATGTTGTGTCCCCCAAAAGTTTATATGTTGAAGTCCTCATTCTCACTACCGCAAAAAGTAACTATCTTTGGAGGTAGGACTTTAAAGGAAGTTAAGATAAAGTGAAATGATGTGGATGAGACCTAAGCCAATATGACTGTTGGCCTTATAAAAAAAGGAATGCTGGACATACACAAACAAGACCACATGAAAACACCGAGAGGAGATGGGTATTTACAATCCCAAGAGAGATTTGGCCATTTACAATCCAAGAGAGATGTGAGGAGGAACAATGTGGCTGTCATAGTGACCACAGACACGGAGCCTCCAGAAGTGTGAGAATACGAATGTTTGTTGTTTAAGCCCCCAGGCTGTGTATTTTAACTATACTAGAAAACAAATATAAACAGCACAGAAAAGTTTTTCACTTACGTTCTCTTCATTTTAAAAAGAATATTTAAAGTGATAATTATAACACTGAATTGCTTATAACATATAGAGATATATGAATATTACTCCAAGAATAAGCTATCTTGAAGCAAAATTGCTGTATTCTACCGAGATAAATCAGCTTTAACCTAAATTTGAATATAAAAAACTAAAGATTTTTAAATAATTGTTAGAACAACCAAGAAAAGAGGACAGAAATATAGAGAAAAATCAACAGAGAAATTGTCTACAAGAAAACTTATAGTATAAAATACATGTAATTTTTCAAAGGCAATAAAAAAGGAATAAAGAAAATTGCTATAAAATATATGAAAAGTAAAGAGCAAAATGGTAGATATAAATTAAACATTCTAAGAATTACATTGAATATGAGTAGAAAGAACATTTCAATTAAAAGTAACCAGACTGGAAATAATAGTAAGTTTTTAATATATACTGTCCACAAGTGGGACATTTTAGATAAAAAGATACAAATTACTTGAAAATTAAACATATGATAAAAAGATATCACGCAAACATTGACCATAAGGAGATTATAGTGGCTGTGTAAATACCAGACTACTATTAAAACTAGGGAAATTGTAAAAAGGTCATTGCATAATATTGATAATGGTTAATAATTAGGATAAGTGAAAATATGCATGCAAATGCCAATCAAGTTGCAGAATACATGAAATGAAAAATGAAAATATTCAAAGAATAAGTAATCCAATAAGGATTAAAGTTTATGACCTCAGTACTGCCGTCTCTGTAGCAGACAGAGTAACTGGGAGACGGGAACCACCCTGGTCAGCTTGTTCTCCCTGACGGATGTGGAACACCCCACCAGGTACACGCAGAGCACATGAAGTCCAAGTACATCCACCAAACAGAATCTGGGGGCAGCCAAAGATAGTCAATTTATAAATAGTAAATTTATAAATTTATAGGGAGGAAATAAAAATACATATGTTATCTGTCTATAATAAATAAAAGTTAGCTATACAACGAAATCCTCAAATAATTAAAAATTAAACCACTTATTTCTAAAGAGTGTGTGGTTTAAACAAGTAAACACAAAAGTAACTAAGTATAACTTCATAAGCTCAATTCATAACTCGACGTTTCCCTTCAAGCAACTATGGGAATAAATTGACCCCAAAGCAAGAAGAGGACAGAAATGATAGAGTAAAAATAATAAAATAAAATAAAAGTAAAATAAAATGAAATAAAATGTAAAGAAACAATAGAGAACATTGAAAGCAAAATACGTTTCTTGACAAGGTCAAGAAAATTGACACAATTTTAAACTTACCAAGGGGAAAAAAGAGACAAATCATTTTACTACCATTTTTTTTGGCATAAATAAATAAAGTTCTATGGGGATAGATAAACAACTGCATATCAACAACATAGATAGCTTAGATGAAAAGGATGGATTTTTAGAAAGACATAAATTAACAGACTAACTTAAGAATAAGGAAGAAAATCTGAATATGTCTATAAAAATTACCAAAATTGAATTAGTGCATTAAAATAAAATATTCCTAGGCCCAGATAACTCCTCTGATGAATGTACCAAAGATATACAATGTCTAATACGAACATGAAATAATGTTCACTATGGTTAGTCATTAGGGAAAAGCCAATTCACACTAATTGAGATACTATTGCAAACCAACTATATGCGATGAAAGAAAGACTAAAATTAATAAGTGTTACTTGCAAATTTATGTTGTTTCTCAAGAATAATTATTACATTTTTAAAACAATACATCTTTCTAAGGAAAGTAATTTATATTTTGCTGCCATTAATGTAATTTTCCCCGCTCTATTACAAGAGACCTCTGAATTTCATTTTCTCCTCAAATCTGCAGATTGTTAAGTAAGTGTGTGTGTGTGTGTGTGTGTGTGTATTTGATTTAAGACTTAGGTAAAATTAAGTCTAGGTTAATACTGCCTGAAATATTGCTGAAACTAAATGATATGTCTTATAATTTTAGTTCCTATTACATTTATACAAACAGGTTCATAGGACAAGCCTGTACTGGGTTTCCAACCTTTTTAAATGATATCTTTTAGTTAAGAAAAATCAATTAAAAAAATTAGTTCTAAGTCCACAAATAAAGTAAAAGTCATGGTGCACAGTGATAGAAAGATAGAAAGACCTTGGAGAGAAATGAATACAACTTATCAAAAAAAAATGTATGACCTATGTCTCATTTGAGTATCACGACACAATCTGGTAGTAATAGTGATAAAGTTTTGTATCAACCACTTTGCTCTTCACTAGAATGAAGTCTCTGAGGGTAAATATTTTCTCAGTTTTATACACTGCTGTTTTGTTCATGCCAAAGCAGTGAAAGATATACCAGAAATCCCTCAGTCAATATCCATCGAGTCAGTAAAGTAATGGAAATTCATAGAAGGTTTACATCCCATATGTTAACTTTGTAGAGCCATGGATGTATTGAAGAATAAGAGCCTGGAATATTTCTATAAATGAATAAAACATAGTTGAAGAGAGGAAGCGAGTTTTTATCATAAATGTACCTTTTGAATCAAATGACACACTATGAGTCTAAATGGTATATTTGTCTGTCCGGCTCTGAATAGGCAGTGACAGTTACCTGATCACTGCCCCAAAACCAACCGGACAATAATCGGAACCAAAGCTAAAATCAGTGTCAGGATCCACAATATGACATTTATTTCAATTATAAAATTTTAGTCTATTGTCATAAATCTATTTCTTATTCCCAAATTGGATTTTATAACATTACAAAGAGTATAATGAAGGATTTTGACTTAAATGTCTTTTCTTAAATGGACCAAACCCTCACGTGGATTGAATTAAAGATAAGGTTTCAATATTTAAAGCATCATAAAAAAATGAAAGGTTCCAACTTCAGATTATCATTATCCTTAACATTTTAAGTATCTTTCATCTACCTTATTCTCTGCAATATACTAGAAGCTGAAATACAAACTGTGGTTATTGTCTTTTAAAATAAACTTCTGTCAGACCTTTCTGTAGGTGTACACACTCAGGCACACACACAATGACCCCCATCTGAACTTTGAATTGCATAATGTCTGAGAAGAATAATAGCACATTTTATTATTTGCCATAAATTTAATTTTAAAACTATTTCCATGGTTATTTTTTATCTATGTAATTTGTAAACTGTTAATAAATAGCACAGCCCTTAGAGATACCTCACAGGAAAACATTTCAGCTGTGCCTGCCCAAGTCATGGAAAACTTGATAGATCTTGTTTTTTAAATTTTGAAAAACCAGACAAAAGCACACTAGACAAAAAAATATTCAAGTTTTCATTATGTATTTTTAAATATTAACTATTTTTGTCCATAGTAGCCTCTTATTTTCTTTTTAATGTTTGAAGGATCTATGCTGCTATTTTTTTTTCATTTCTCATATTTATAATTTGTGGTAAGTAGTATGAGAGTAATCCTTTATTATTTTTTTTTAACTTGGATACTTGTTCATTTTCAAGTTCCTGTCTCTACAACCCATTAGTAATACAAATTCACAGGAATTATTTTATTTTATTTTATTTTATTTTATTTTATTTTATTTTATTTTATTTTATTTTATTTTATTGAGACAGAGTCTCACTCTGTGCCCTGGGTAGAGTGCCATGGCATCATAGCTCACAGTAACCTCAAACCCTCAAGCTTCAGGTCTTCCTGTCTCAGCCTCTCAGTAGCTGGGACTACAGGCATCCGCCACAACGCCTCACTATTTTTAGAGACTTTGTCTTACTCTTGTTCAGGCTGGTATCCAAACTCCTGAGCTCAGGTGATCCACCTGCCTCAGCTTCCCAGAGTGCTAGGATTATAGGCGTGAGCCACCACGCCTGGCCCAGAAATACTTCTATTATGGTAACATTTACTTAGCAAAATTTACTTTTTAAATCATTCTCACCTGTACAGTGCAGTGGCATTCACATCCTCAAGTGATATTTTATATCATTTAAATAATAACTAACCGTCCTTCCCTTTTTCTAGCACCAAGCATCATTCTACTTCCCATCTCTATGAATTTTATTTTTCTAGGTATCTCAGTTGAGTGGAATCTAGTTATTTGTTATTTTATGATTTATACCACGTAGCATAATGTCTTCACAAGTCATTCATCCCATAACATGTATTGGAATTTTCTTCTTTCTAAGACTGAGTAATAGTCCATTGTATGTGTATATCACTTTTTATTTATTTATCTATCAATGGACACAGCTTGCTTCTACCTTTTGGCTATTCTGATATAATGCTGCTATGAATATGGGCATATATGGATGCTATTTTATTTCTAAATTGAAAAAATAATTATAGCCCATTCTATTTGGCCATTAAAAAAAAGATGGAGACTTTATATCGTTTGTTTAATTTATTTTATTTATTAAATTATTTATTTATTTATTTGGAGAAAGAGTCTCACTTTGTTGCCCTCTGTAGAGTGTATTGGCATCACAGCTCACAGCAACCTACAGCTGTGGCAATTCTTTTGCCTCAGCCTCCCAAATAGCTGGGAGTACAGGAGCCCGCCACAAAGTCTGGCTATTTTTTTTGGTTGTAATTTGGCCAGGGCTGAGTTCGAACCTGTCACTCTCAGTATATGGGGCTGGTGCCCTGCTCACTGAGCCACAGGCACGATCCCAACTTTATATCTTTCATATTTTCCTGGATTGAAGTGGAGAAGCAAGAGTCCAAAGCACTCCATTGTAACATGAAGACAGTAGATGACCTCATACAAGGAGGGGCAAGGGAATGAGCAAGTGGGGATCAGGGAGCGGGGAGAAGGCAGAGGTTGGGGTCACGGTGTATTGCACACCTCTTGGAAACGAGACACAATTATATGACAGACTTTAGGTAACAAATGTGATCAGTAGAACCTAATTCTTTGTACCCTCAGTGAATCCAAACACTAAAAACAAAATAAAACAAACACGGAAATTTCCTGTAGAAAGGGTTTACATTGGGATAATCGTATTTGGGTCTAGGCATTTTCCCTGGCAGGTCATTATAAATGTATATATACAGTTATAGAAATAGCTTCCATATATAATCTTTCTAAAAATGTCTTAAATGCAAGTAGCAATTATTTAAAATTACTCAAAATGTATCAATGCATTTGTATTGTGTGTACTCTAACCTGTGATAACTGCTTTACTGTTAAAGCACATTATAAAAGAGGTTTCACTGTATTAAACATACAATATACATATTTAATAATACGTTTATTGGTGTGTTTGACTATATATCATATGTGCATCTTTATGTGTACACACACGTTTCTGTGTGTGTACAATACATATATACACGCATGCATGTATGGGTGTGAGTGCATGTGTGTTAGTGTCTCATGAATAAATTGCACATAAATTGAACTTCTAAATAAAGGAAAGGGAAATGGAGTGTCTTTTCTCATAGCACTTGTTCAGTAGTAAAAATTAATATTGTTGGTGCTTTTGTCAGGACAGCACAAGACGCCCCAAGAAATGCCTCTGTCATACCAGCTACATAGGGGTAGGCAGTTGTAAGCTCAGCCAATATATCTTTTTTCAGAGTTGCAAGGAAAGGAGCATCTTATGGTTATATGCTGTAAAACAGTTTGTGAGTTTGTAGATGTGTGCACACACGTGAGGATTATATTAACAGAGAAACACCAACTCTCGAATACAAGAGGGAAATATCTAAGTAGTAGTTTGGGGGAGAGGGCAAGGATAATGCATACCAAAAGGAAAAGGATGATGGAGGCAAAAGACACAGCACGTGAAATGTGTCCTGATTTCTGTGTATTTAAAGAAAATATGAACATTTTAAAAATGTAGAGCCAAATACAGTATTAAAAACGTACAGTGATGCCCACAATTGGTTTCTAAACTTTAGAAAGAGGCAGGTGAAGAGCTTGAAAGTTGTCATCCTTGTTCTTAAAACAAACAAACAAAAAAACTCCACAAACTGAAAATTAACTTTGATTAGACCTATCAGGAAATTGAAATCATGGAGCAAATTTCTGCACCCAAAATTTGGGAGACAGGCAAATATAAAGAACCACAGTACACTGGAGCAGAAGCCAAGATCAGAAGCCTGCCTCAAGCCTGCAAGGCGGCAGAGAAATTTAAACTTAATTGATGAACTGCTGGAGGCTTGGCAGGGGCCACCCTGCAAGTGACGAGCTCTGGAGAAAGGGAGCCAGGAAGAGAGAGCGTGTTCATGCCTCTCACCTCCAGAAGCCTCCTTCCCAAGAAAAGATGGGAAAACAATCCCTCCGTCAGGATGAGCAGAAGAGCAGCTGTCTTGCAACCCTCTTAGAGCCCCCTGTTCTCCTCGTGAAGACTTGTCCCCAAGTGAAACTGCTTTCCAGAGACTAACGTGGGAAGGGAAATAGGTAACTCCAGCCCACATGTCGGAAGGGAAATTCTCAGCTCCATTCTCCTTCTGTCTTTTCGCCTCACCCCTGTTGGGAAAGGTGAGGGGCTGAGAAGGTCTCATGAAGGTCTCAGCCCAGGGGCACAGATTTCCTCAAAGAAAGAGGTGTAATTATAAAACTAGGAAAGGCTTATTGCCAATGATCCCTCCTTGCCAAATCTGCAGGGCTTCTGTATAATATCAGGAGATTAAAACGGAGAGAATTGCAAATTGCAGACTTTAAAAAGAAGTCTCCAGAGAAACCCAAGAGCAACAGGAGACGCAGTAAAAACAAGGACACAGAAGAAAGTTCTACCGTCTGACACCTGTAGCTGGCAGAGACAGTGCACAGCAGCCCAATGAACGTGAAGGCTCCCACAGGGCCCGTCGACCTCAGTTCTACATAGTATCTCAGGGATGGCTTCCAACAACAACAAAAAATTACAATCAATCATACTAAAAGGCAAGAAACAGAGATTAGCAATATCAGTGGATAGATGGAAATGTGGAGAAAGAATCAGAAGTAAGGCCAGAAATCAAACATGTTGTCACGGCTCTTCAACCTGCAGGGTGTCCAAAGAGTCACCCCTTAAAGTCACCATACATGCAGAGACAAAAGGAAGCTGGTACACTGTCGGTGGACGTGGAAATTTGTGCATCGAGGTTTCACAATAATTTAAAATACAATGATGAGAGGCAAGAGACTGACCAAAGATCCCAGGGGCAAGATCATCTCAGACAGATGGGAAGGTTTTAGATGAGAAAGAAAAAACAAACAAACAAAAAAACAAGCTGTCATCAGTCAGGTGTAGTTCTGAGGGGAAGTGTCAGGACCTATAAGAGATTTCGGGAAAAGTTGCAGAGCTTAAGAAGGAACAAGGTATCAGCAGAGGACGCCTCTGCCCCAACAGGCCTGGGTCCAGGGGAAGGGTAGGTGGGGAAGCTGGAGTCTCCTTCCCACCGTCTCTGGCTGTGCTCAGGCTCCAGAGCTAAAGACCTTTTCTACCTTACAAAGTCCGGAAGCTGCTGCCGCCAGTGAACTGGGATCCTCTGCGCACCTGACACTGGCCTGCAGGCCCTGTCCTCTGTCCTGCTCCCCTCACCCCAGACCCAACCAGGACCACAGGCGCCACGCAGCTCCTCCAGCTGTGCCCTTATAACTCTGCCAACGTTGAAATAAAACTTTATGTGAACAAATCAATTACTTTTTTCGGTAGGTATTGGACATAAATGATTTGAATAACATTTAAATACAATAGTTTCAGCAAAAATATTATTGCTTAGTATATACAGCTTCAAATAATTTATCAGAAGTTCCTGGTCAGGTAATTTTAACAATAATGAAAAACATTACCAATTAACAAAAAAGATTCTGACTTACAAATTTATAATGGAATAACATTACTGTTATTCTGAATATCCAATATTCTAGAAGTTCCAGCATTTTTAGGATATTTTGTTCTTTGTTAGAATTTGGTATAAAAGTTCATTAAACTTACTTTTTTATTGTCATCTTAAAATAACATGTCATTATTCAGTCTATTTGCTTTCTTAAAGCATATTTTTAGTTTTAATAATAGTTATCTGAGGTAGACCTAATGAGAGGAAGAAATGTTAGTTATCTCAAAATAAAAAGAAGTAGAGAACGTAAGAGTAGTTGAAGTTTAAATATAAATTTAAATATTTTATGTTAATTCTTTTGCTTTAACTGGGAAAATACCTATAAGGAACATATTAATGTAAATACGTGAATAAATTTTAAAAGATAGTTAACTTTATTCAATTCTCCTTTAATTTTAAATAATACTATTGCAGAAACTCTTAATTTTTAATTTAAAATACTTTTTTTTCCTTTTTAAGACTTTGTTTTGTGTATGAAAATGTCGTGATAAGATGTTAATTGTCCTATATTCTTTCTTAATAAGGAATTTAGTGCAATTAGTATTGGGCAAAGAGGTTAAACAAAATTCAATGACAGGAGTAAGCAGGACAAATAATAAAATATTAGAGATTATTCATAAATTAAATTAATATCAAGTTTATTTAGCTTAATTGCAACAGCCCTAACAAAAAAAATCTCTCTACATACAATTATATGTAGTCTATATAAGTGTAAATGTATACATATGTATCCATTTATATGTTTTTGCCATATATACATGGAAGTGATTTAATTAAACAAGAAATTCAACGAGCTGTAACATTGAATGGTTACTTGAATATTACTTGAATGGTTAAAATAATTAAACAAGTTAATTTTCAAGTGTAAACATTTTTAATTTTTTATAATTTTATAATATTCATAATTTTTTATAATTCTTATTAGCTGAAATATTGTAAGAACTATATTATTGTCTAAAAACGTTATTGTCTAAAATTAAACTAGTGAAGGGCAGTGCCTGTGGCTCAAAGGAGTATGGCGTCGGCCCCATATGATGGAGGTGGTGGGTTCCAACTCAGCCCCGGCCAAAAACTGCCAAAAAAATAATAATAATAAAATAAAAATAAATAAATAATATCAAAATAGTGTTAATACAAATAAATAAAGTAGAGAAATCTTAGATTTTTGTCTTTATTTCAGAAGGACTACTTAAGGTTGCTTCTGAGTGAAATCTTCTATTGATTAAAATTTTATTTACATGTTGTATTAATGTGTTTCTCCTCAAACTTTTACTCAATAATTTTAACATCTATTGGCAGATCTTTCCTAAAAAGGTTAATTTGTGAATCTTCCAAATGGTGATTTACTTCTCTTTTTTTTTTCTTGTATTAAATTAAATTCTTCTCTAATGAATAGTTTTCCCTTTGCCTGTTTATTTGTGTGATGAATTACATATATAGGTTATTTTGAACCCATGGTGTGTGTTTCATTTTATGGATTATAATTTACAACTCTTGTTACTGTGTCCTTAAATTGTTTTGTACTGGACCCTCAGTAGTTCAGTGAAGATACGTCCCATATGCTTTCTGCCTGTCTTTGTCCTCTTTTGAGATCTTCTTCTTTCTTTCACCACAAGATGTTTCAAGATCCCACAGGGTTCTCCCTGCCTCGGCTCTGAAGTCCATTATTTCTCCAAGAAGTTTAATTTCCTTTATTGCAGAATAAAGTTTAGCAACAAAATCCAGGTGTTCATGTTCAGCGCTATTGGTGCTAGAGATTAGCACCTTCTTTAGTGAGAATAACCGTGAGACATTTGTCACCACCTCTCTTTACCTTTATATCTTTTTCTCCATGTCACCATAAAACAAGTACCCTTAATTATTTAATTTTACAAGATTTAATGCATATGCCCTACATTTCAAGTAGGCAA
This sequence comes from Arctocebus calabarensis, assembly GCA_963573935.1. Classification (NCBI taxonomy): domain Eukaryota; kingdom Metazoa; phylum Chordata; class Mammalia; order Primates; family Lorisidae; genus Arctocebus; species Arctocebus calabarensis. The sequence goes on along the minus strand of CAUYON010201091.1, from coordinate 8,276 downwards.
AATTTCCAAGGACTAAAGCAGCTTCACTTTATTATATAAATGACTGTGATCATTTCCATTTTAAAGGTAAGTAAAGTAAGGTAGGAAAGGTTAAGTCAGTGGGTCTCAACTGAGAGTAATTTTGTTCCCCAGAGGATATTTGGTAACATACAAGGATATTTGCATTTTTCACAGCTGGGGAATACTATTGGACTAGTATTGGTGCCTGTAGAGGCCAGAAATGTGGTTAAACATCTCAGGATACCCAAGACAGTTCCCCTCCCCTGCCAACTAAGAAATAATTATCCAGAGTAAGTGTTGATAGTTTGAGATATAGCAACCCTGTATTAAATAACTAGACTAAATTCATACAACTAGTAAATGGAGGATCTGAGATTTTAGTCCAGGCCATTATCTCTTTTGGTTTCATTTCCACAAAATAGAAATAACAGTATGATTCTATATTCAACACTAGTAACCAAGTCCAGACTATTCGGCCAGTTACCGTTATCATTATAAAATACTATTTCATGTGTCTCTAAAATTAATTTCTAAAAGAAATTCACATAATATTAAAGAAAATCCATATCAGATTATAATACCCTCTTCTTCTCAACACTTACATGTCACCACTTCCCACTTAGAATATAATCCTGAAATCTTAAAACAGGCAAATCTAACTCCTCTTGATCAAGGCTACCACTACTACTCAAGAATATTGTGCCCATCGACCCATGAATGGATTAATAAATTGTGGTATATGTACCCCATGGAATATTATGCAGCCTTAAAAAAGATGGCGACTTTACCTCTTTTAAGTTTACATGGATGGAGCTGGAACATATTCTTCTTAGTGAAAAGTATCCAGTGTACTCAGCATTATTATGAAACAATATCTAATTACCCACTTTCACTTTCATATGAAAGATAAAACACAACTATAGCCCAGGATGAAGGAGTGAAGAGGAAGGTGAGGGGGAGGGAGGTTGGGAGGTTGGGTAGAGGGAGGATAATTGGCAGGTTTGATTTTTTTTTTGGCTGGGGCTGGGTTTGAACCGGCCACCTCTGGCATATGGAGCTGGCCCTACTCCTTTGAGCCACAGACTGCCCTGAGGGAGGATAATTGGTGAGATGTCACCAATGGTGCATATTGCAAGGGTACATGTCAAATCTATTAAGAGTAGAGTATAAATGTCTTAATACAATAATTAAGTAAGTGGCTCAGCACCTGTGGCCCAAGCAGCTAAGGCGCCAGTCACATACACCTGAGCTGGTGGGTTCGAATCCAGCCCGGGCCTGCCAAACAACAATGACGGCTGCAACCAAAAAAATAACTGGGTGTTGTAGTGGGCGCCTGTAGTCCCGTTACTTGGGAGGTAGAGGCAGGAGAATAGCCTGAGCCCAGGAGTTGGAGGTTGCTGTGAGCTGTGATGCCACGGCAATCTACCCAGGGTGACAGCTTGAGGCTCTGTCTAAAATAATAATAATAATAATAATTAAGTGAGGTAAAGGCTATGTTAACCAGTTTGATGTAAGCATTCCAAATTGTATATAAAATCAGCACATTGTACCCCATAAATGCATTAATGTACAATTATGATTTAACAAAAAAGTTCAGAGAAAAAAATGGAAAAGCAAATATCCAATGTAATCAACACTAATATGAAGCCAGTAGCAATCAAGTATACATCCACATTAAAAAAAAACCAATTCAGTTCAAATTGGGGGGAGGTGAAAAGAGAGGGGGAAGAGGATGGGTGTGCTCCCCCTTAAGGGGCACAATGTATGTGGCACAGCTCTTGGATGCAGGACACAATTATGAGGGACTCTACCTAACAAATGCAAGCATTGGAACCTAGTTGTTTGTACCCTCACATTAATCTGAAATTTAAAAACCAACAAGAAAGAAAAAGGGAAAGCAGCAAGCACAGAGTTCCTGATGCAGAAATGAGCTTGCCCAGGCACAGTGCCCAAGGCGCAGAAAGTCAAGCGACGCAGTCACACCAGGAGCCAGGGCTTAGATGACACAGAGCTTTAATTCGAAGACTGGGACTTGGACTTTATTCTATGTGCCTTTAGCAATCATTAGAGAATTTTGAGCAGGACAATGAAATGATTTATCTTATTTTGAAAGCTCACTTTTCCTGCTGACTAGATTATAGATTGACAAGAGCAGAAGTAGGGAGACCAAATTAGGAGGCTACTTTACAGGCCAGGTGAGAAATGATGCCTGCTTTGGACAAGGCGGTCAAAGTGGAGCAAGGGAGAGATGCTCAGATTCAGGATCTATTTTCTTGGCAGAGAAAATCAAACTTGCTGGTGGATTGGATGTGAGGTATGAGGAAATGAATGGAATCCAGTGGGGTGGATGTTGGTTCCATTTACTGAGATGGGAAATCTGAAGGAGGAACAGTTTTGTGGAGGGAAATGAAAAGATCTGTCTTATCCTTACTTTGTTTGAAATGTCTGTGAAACATCCAAATGAAAATGCAAGGCCAGGCATAGTGGCTCATGCCTGTAATCCTAGCACTCTGGAAGGCTGAATCAGGAGGATTGCTTGAGCTCAGGAGTTCGAGATCAGCTTGAGCAAGAGTGAGACTCTGTCTCTAAAAACTAGACAGGTATTGTGGTGGACACCTGTAGTCCTTGCTACTCAGGAGGCTGAGGCAAGAGGATCGCTTCAGCCCAAGAGTTTGAGGTTGCTGTGAGCTATGACGCTACATCACACTACAGAGGGTGACAAACTGAGACTCTGTCTATAAATAAATAATATATCACTGAATGTTGAGCGTGGTGACTCATGCCTGTAATCCTTACATTCTGGGATGCCAAGGTGGGTAGATTACTTGATCTCAAGAGTTCGAGACCAGCCTGAGCCAGAGCAAGACCCTGTCTCTAAAAACTAGCCTGGCATTGTGGCAGGCACCTATAGTCCCTGCTTTTCAGGAGGCTGAGGCAAGAGGATCTTGAGAGCCCAAGAGTTTGAGGTTGCTGTGAGCTATGAAGCCAAGGCACTCTATCCAGAGTGGCAAAGTAAGACTCAGTCTCAAAACAAACAAACAAACAAACAAACAAACAAAACCACAAAGAAAATCCCAAATGGAAATGAAAGAAAATCTTTAAATAAATAAGCATGGAATATGGAGTATGTATTTAACAGTCTTTTTTGAATTTGCAGCCTGCCTGTGGAAACCTAAAAACAAGTCCTAGGATAGGCCAGAGAAGATACTGCTCCTTTTTCTGGGGGCCGGCAGAGTTTCCATACGAAGGTCCAGACACAGCACTCACAGGGGTTTAGCAGCAGTATGAATAGCAGTGTGCTTCATTGCACATAGTAAGTGGGCTTTAAAGAGTTGGGAAAGTCAAGCAAGGTGCAAATCGCTATTCGTCACTAACTTAACATTTTTTTAATTTTCCAAGTGCCTTCGCTCCAATTTTGAATGATCTCCCCTTGACTAGTGTGAAGTTTCTGGTTCTCCTTCCTCCTTTCTCCCTGCCTCCTAGGCTTCTCTTTGTGGATTCTTCTTTTCTCTCCTCTCCTCTCCCCTCCCCTCCCTCCCTCCTCTTCTCTCTTTTTTTCTTTTCTTTCTTACAGAGTCTCACTTGCCCTTGGTAGAGTGCTGGGACATCACAGTTCACAGCAACCTCCAACTCCTGGGCTCCACTGATCCTCCTGCCTCAGCCTCCCAAGTAGCTGGGACTACAGGCACCCATCACAACACCCAGCTAGTGTTTAGAGACATGGTCTAGATCTTGCTCAGGCTGATCGCAAACTGACCTCAAGCAATCCTCCTGCCTCAGCCTCCCAGAGTGCTAGGAGTCTAGGCATGAGCCACCTCACCTGGCCCTGTGTACTGTTTTCAAAAGTCCTGAACCTTCAAGGTAAAATACTTTATTATTTTTTTGAGACAGAATCTCACTCTGTTGCCCAGATTAGAGTGTGTGGCATCATAGCTCATAGCAACCTCAAACTCCTGGGTTTAAGAGATCTTCCTGCCTCAGGCTCCTGAGTAAAGAATTATTCTATTTTTAGTAGAGACAGGGGTCTCGTTCTTGCTCAGGCTGATCTCGAACTACCGAGTTCACATGATCCTCCTGCTTCAGCATCCTGAGTAGGTGGTACTACAGGTGCCTGCCACCATTCTCAGCTCTTTTTTTCTTTTTTCTTCTTTTTAAAAACAGTCTCACTTTGTTGCCCCAGACTAGAGTGCCCTGCTTTCATCACAGCTCACAGCAACCTCAAACTCAAGTGGTCCTCTTGCCTCAGCTTCCAGAGTAGCTGGGACTACAGGCGCCTGCCACAATGCCTGGCTAGTTTTTAAGAACTAGGGTCTCACTTGCTCAGGTTTGTCTCGAACTTCTGAACTCAAGCAATCCATCTGCCTCAGCCTCCCAGAGTGCTGGGATTACAGGCATGAGGCACCATGCCTGACTGCCCAGCTAAATTTTTTAATTTTTAGTAGAGGCAGGGTCTTGCTTTTGCTTGAGGATGTTCTCAAACTTCTGACCTCAGGGGATCCACCTGCCTCAGTCTCCTGAAGGATTACAGGCATGAGCCACTGTGCCCAGGCAAGGCAAAATACTGTAGTCTGCCCTTGGAGGATTTTTGGATGCTGGAGAAGTTCTCTAAGAGAGCACAGGAGAAATATAGCTCACCTCTCCTACTTCTGAAAAGTTGAGGATGGAAACAAAGAGTGAGATAGGCAAGAGGCCAGGTTGGAAGGAGCAGTTTTAGGTTAGGTAGTCATGTGGGCTGGGCTGGGAGTCTCACATCAAGAGCTGTTTCCACCCATTTGCAGGGGCTGGAGGCAGCACCTCTGAGCATAGCTCCCTGGGAGGTTTCCAAGTAAGGGAACAGAAAAAGCTGGTCACTTGGGAGTCGGACATCTGGAGCCTGACCTGGCAGTGCCCGAGGGCCCTTGAGTCAGGGTGACACTGGGGCAGGCTAGAAAGGTCCCACTCTGCCTCTGATTCTGACACTGTGCTGACACTGCCATGCCAGTGCCTCCCTGGGGACTGTGCTTAGTGTCCACTACTTTCTGTCTTCTGCTAAACAGCTTTGCTGCCTTGCCACATCACACTCAGCAGCTGCTGCCTCCTCATCCTGCTGTGGCCCAGATGTCCTCACTGGTGGTACTACAGCGATGGGACTTCGCCAGAAGCCCTTCCTGTGAGATGGTACAAGCACAAACCAAACCAAGCACCTTCCAGAAACCAGTGACCCATGGCCACTTTTGCTGCATTCACCCTTCTTCCTCTGTCTTTAGCCTGAGCCACTTCTTTGAGGTCCCTCTCCGGGCCCTGGTGAGCACAGTAAATCCTGTGTGCTTAAAGGGGAGGTAGCTGAGAGAGTCTGTCCCTCTGGGTTTTCTGTTATCACTGCCTTGGAGGACACAAACATTTGTACTCCAGGGAAGAACTGGGAGGCATAGTTGCACTCCAAACTGTGTGGGAGGCATCTGGTTACTGATACAATAGCAGAAGCGCACATGAGCTACAGTAGGAAGAAGTGAATTCTGTCAGGGAGGTGGTGGGGAAAGCTTCCGAGCAATGCCTGAACAGGTGTTGGAAATACAGGCGGGAGTTTACAAGGACAGAATGGAGGAAGGGAGCAGAGACGCCAAGACCAGCATGGCCCAAAGTGTCACTAACCCGTGACACAGTCCTGCAGCCTCAGTGAACCCAAAGGAGGGTGCGCCCATTTTGCCACAGTTTTGATGGATTACTTTCTTGTTTTGGTAGTTCATGATAACATTCCTTAAGTCTTTTCTGAGTACAGGTTTAATACATGCAAATATGTGAAAAGTACTTAGAATTGTGCTTGGCACGTGATTAGCGCTGTTTGGTTTGTCTGTTTGTTTTTAGGGGCTGGGTCTTAGTCCAAGGCCAACTCCCGGTACTTAAATAGATTAACTTTTCTCTTTACAAGATGTAAAAATATTCTCAAGCTTAATTAACCATTCTTTCTTGTCTTCTTTTCTTGCCCGCCTCAATCTCCATCCTGCAAAAATCCTAAACACTCAATTTTTTTCAGAGACAGCGTCTCCCTCTGTTGGCTAGAGTGAGGTAGCATCATCATAGCTCAGTGTAACCTTAAACTCCCAGGGTCTAGCAATCCTCATGTTTCAGCTCCCCAGTAGTTGCCACCGCGCCCAGTTATTTTTTTATTTTTTTGTAAGGTGTGTGTGTGGGTCACCCTATGTTGCTCAGGCTGGTCTCCAACTCTTGAGCTCAAGGGGTCTTCCCACCTCGGCCTCCCAAACTGCTAGGATTACCAGTTTAAGCCACCAAGCCCAACCTCCCAGACATTCAATTTTAAAAGCCAAACATTTTAATGAATCTACGGAGTAGCAGTAAACAAGTGTTCCCAAGGACAACATTAGGAGTTTTGGTCTGGGGGTAAATTATAGGCAAACAGTATGTTAAAATGAGACTTTAAAATTTTCATGTTATTTCCAAATCTCATTTCAAAGCTTTTTTTTTTTTTTTTTTTTTAAATTTAAGTAGCTATTTGAGCCCCTAAGAAGATCCTCTGTAGCAGGTCTCCTCCAGGAGGGTGGCTTAGAGAACCGGTGAAGATGCGCAGAGCAGGGCTGGGTGTGGCGGTTCCCGCGGGCAAGTGCCACGTAGCCAGAGGCGCGCGAACTAATTCGACGTCCCAGACGGGCTAAGAGTGGGGGGAGGCGGGTCTGGATGCGCGGGCAGAAGGCTGAGGAGGAAGCAGACGTAGGAGCGCTGCAGTCCTGGGCCGGCGGGGCAGAGAGAGAGAAAGAGAGGCAGAGAGAGGAGCTGGGGTCCCGGGCGCGCGCGGGAACCAGGTCAAGAGGGGACGGTCACGCGTCACCGGGGTACCGGCCGCCGCGTAGAGGCCAAGGCTACCCGGGCGCGGCCGCACCCCAACCTGGCCGCTGACGTCACGACGCCGAGGCGGACGCCGGGCCAATGGGAGGCCGTCGCGGGCAGGGGCGGGGCCCGGGAGCCGGGGACAGGCGGCGCTGAGGCGGTTGGCGGAGTCCTGGTCGGCCGCGGCGGGGAGGACGAGCACCCAGCTGGCCGCCCGCCCGCCCCGCGCCGCCCGCCCGCCTCCCGCCCACCGCATGGTGCCGGCTGCTCGCTGAGCGACGCGCGGCGGAGGCGGCTCGGCTCGAGGCTTCCCGTCGCCGGCACTTCCTCCTGCGGCGCCCGTGCGCGGCCGGCGGGGCTGGAGGGATGGCGGCCCCGGGGAGGGGCCGCGCATCGGCGCCCCGGCTGCTTCTGCTCTTGCTGGTTCCGCTGCTGTGGGCCGGGGTCCGGGCTGGCCCCGACGAAGACCTTAGTCACCGGGACAAAGAAGCGGCGGCGCCTGCTCAGCAGCTGCAGCCGCAGCCGGCGGCCGCGCAGGGCCCCGAGCCGGCCCGGGCCGAGGTGAGCCGGCCGCGCGGAGGCCGCGGGGGACGGGATGGGCGCGGCTGCGGAGCCGGCCCCGCCGGGGACCTGGCTCGGGCCCGAGGAGAGAGCCGGGCCCCGCTCCCGGGGTGGGAGCCGAGGGGCTGCGCTTTCTCCGGGCGAGGCCTGGCCTGGCGGCCCCGTGTGGAGGGCGGAGCGCCCGGCAGGCAGGGCCGGCTGGAGCCTGCGGTTCCCGGGGACCCAGATGCTGCGGCGGGCGCCGCACTGCTCTGCTGGGTCCTGGAGCAGCTGGAAATTACATCCCAAGTGGAACTTTAACAGAAGGCAGCTGGGAGGCTTTTTGTATTCCCTGAGGGTAAATGGCACTGACGCTTTCGGCCCTGAAACAGCTTATCCAAAACTGCTTACCCAAATTCAGCTAAGCATGGCCTGTGGTTTTTGCCAAATTAAGTATGAATCGTGACTCGGGTTTTTTAAACGTGCTTTGGCTCGCAGAAAGTAGCCGTTAGGAACGCAGAGGAGTGACCAGTCTTTGACAGTACACAGGGCTGCAGCGGCTTTAGATGCCGAAACTAAATTTATAAGTAAACCGGGATCCTTTATTTTGTCTAGATATCAAATAATTTCTTAATCTGTATTACTAGAACCACTCCTTTCTTAGTCACTTGGCAGCGTTTCAAAATTTCTTCCCTCTGCTAGTTTTGGGCCCTTTCGCCATTTGCAGTTCTGAGTCCTCAGTTCAGACCTCCTTGGTCCTTCCCGGCAGGGACGGGTCTGACTCAGCTGCCGGGGGGGGGGGGGGGGGGGGGGGGGGGGGGGGGGGGGGGGGGGGGGGGGGGGGGGGGGGGGGGGGGGGGGGGGGGGGGGGGGGGGGGGGGGGGGGGGGGGGGGGGGGGGGGGGGGGGGGGGGG
>CAUYON010201090.1:0-14923 GCA_963573935.1 Arctocebus calabarensis | reverse complement strand
ACCTCCCTACACTGACCGCCTCCCTACACTGACTGCCTCCCTACACTGACTGCCTCCCTATGCTGACCACCTCCCTACGCTGACCACCTCCCTACACTGACCACCTCCCTACACTGACTCCCTCCCTATGCTGACCACCTCCCTACACTGACTGCCTCCCTATGCTGACCACCTCCCTACGCTGACCACCTCCCTACACTGACCACCTCCCTACACTGACTGCCTCCCTATGCTGACCACCTCCCTATGCTGACCACCTCCCTACACTGACCACCTTCCTATGCTGACCACCTCCTTGCACAGACTACCTCCCTACACTGACCACCTCCCTACACTGACCCACTTTTCACAAACTAGACGTGCACCACATGTTCGTACCCGTGTAGTAGGACTGGTTCCCCATGTTGACCTCTTCCACATGTTGACCAGCTTGTTACAGTCCCTTGGGTGGTCGTCTTACAGAGGTTATACTATATTTTTGCCTGTACTGACTTTGTGAAAGGCAGAGAATTAAAAATCACAACTTCTTCACTTTGGTGCCTATTTCCCTCTTATCACTTCTCAAGATGATGGGTCAACTTTCTAATAGCTTAAAAAGAAACTCATCAGAATTGCCTTTTCACTTCCAAAGTTTGACCATGTTGATTCTAAGATGCAGAACTTGAGTCAAGGCATCTCAAAGAAAAGGTAGAAGTGGACAGTGGGGAAGGGAGAATGGAACCAGAATACATTTCTCCCCGTTCCTCTCTTCTGCTGTCTTTCCTGCAACACTGCTTCCTTGGAGACTTCCTTCCCTCCTCCCTGCACATCTGTCTTGCCAGGGGGGCTGTGCACCGTGCCACACAGCTGCGGGTAATTCCCCACTGGGTCCCTGCACGTGCCACTCCTAGGCGGGGAGCCTCTGGGTCCCCGTCAGTGGCCTGTCCCAGAGCCCTGGGCTGCTTCTTGGTGGGGTGGCACTGCCTTCTAGAGGGTATTTTGGAAATGTGTGGCGACTTTTCTGTCTTCTGCTGTAATTGTATTGAAGCATTTACATAATGAAATAAATAGTATTATTTAATTATAAATTGCCTTCATTTTATCTTGTCCTTATATTAGATTTAAGTCATTATGGTGATTGTTTTGAAAAGTACATATACATTATACCATATGTGAATCTTTTTTTTTTTTTCAGTTTTTGGCAAGGGCTGCGTTTGAACCCACCACCTCCGGTATATAGGCCTGGTGCCCTACTTCTTTGAGCCACAGGCACCGCCTCATATGTGAATCTTATTTTACATGAAGCTGGTGTTCCAGACATTAATCTTGAAAGTGTGGGCAAGTGGCCTCTCAGCCCTGTGAGAGTCCATGACTATCTGTTATAGGTGAATAGGAAGTATTTTCTTCGAAGAACGACATCTTCGCTCACGCTTTGGGTGTTGGCCCTTAGCTTTTTCAAAGCTTGTAGCATGATGAGACTCTTCCACTAGACTCCACGATAAACCTGTAAGTTCCAGGTACTGAGTGCAAGGTGAATTGTAGGGAAGAGTGGGCGTGAGCTCGGGTGTGTGTGAAATTACTCAATACTGACTGACTGTTTTCTGGCTATTTCTTATCAAGGTGGTGGTTATTTATTTGCTCCTGATTTCTGCGCCATAATTTAGACCTTTGATACAAAGGTTGGTCACATTATCATAAACTCCAGTTCAGGGCAGGGAAATAGCCCATGAAGAAACTGGTATAGAATTGGAAACAACGTTACTACATGCTGGCCTGAAATCTGTGCTCTCCACAGCCTCCCAGCTCATTTCTTCTTGCATGTGGGGCAATTATGCTATGGGATAGTGTGCTTCACTGCCCAGAAATACTGAGAGTAAGCTTCCCTTTTTAGCATCCATCTGGGCATAGCAATGGCCAACCACACCGTCCGTCTTTTCCTTACATACATGGAAAGTGTTAGTAAAGTCTCTTAAACCTTCATATTTAGGTGACCAGGCGTTTTTCCTTTTAGAAACATCTTGCACACCCACTGGCTCCTGTCTCACCTGGCCCACGGATGCCGCAGATATACCCTTTGGTGGTCTTTTCTTTCTGTCTCTACCCAACAGAGCTGAGTTCAAGTTCAAAGTGAACTCTGAGAACACCTGACCGAGGTGTTGAGGGCTATTAAGGTTCCTGCAACAAACCCGCATCAGGGTCCTTCTCTGAGCGCCTGCTCCTGCTCTCTGCCCTCCTGTGGCAGAGCTTCCTGCTGGCCCACCTGCAGTGCACTGGCCACCCAGTGCACCCCAAAATGCCTGGGAAGAAGCAGGGGTCCAGACATACCCTGCGGGACTGTATCGCCTGTGGACCAGGTTCCAGTCTTTGCTCTGTGCCTTTCTGGGACTTGCAGGTAGGCAAGTACCTCCCATCTCCTGAGCACTCTGTGCTGACATCACCACTGAACCCTCGAGACAGTTCTGCAAGGTGCATGTGGTTAGCTTGTCTTCACAGATAAGCAAATGCAAACTCAGAAGAGTTCCTGAAGGTTAAGTGTCTGGCCCTGGTGTCTAATCCTGGCCTCTGCTCTCGTTACCTTTCCTGTACAGGTACAGGCTCCAGGGCACCTGGCTTTGCTTTCGGTGTTCGTTTTCTCCCTCCCCTACCCAGCAGCTTGACACTCTATCCTTGGCCACCTCTCCTCAGGCCTCTGAACTGGAAGGGGCCTCACAGACACATCCTGCCTGGATATGAATGAATCTGGCAGCTCTGAGTGTTTCATGTTGCCCTCTGGGGGGTGTGGCTTATATGGTACAAGATGTTGGTCACGTGCAGGATTCCACCTGACAATCTGGATACGGCACGTACGTTATTATAAGTTGAGGGGGAGGGGGATGGTCTATACTTCATTGGGAGCCACATATGTATACTTAAGTTATATGGAACTCCACTGTGGAATCATGGCAATGTGACCTTACTTGGCAATACAGTCACTGCAGGTATAATTAGTTCAGATGTTGTCATGCTGATTGGGTGGACCCCTAATCCAGGAGGACTAGTGCCTTATAGGAAGATGGCTGAGTGAAGACAGTCATAGGCAGGGGCAGGAACTGGCATGTTGTACACAGCTGCAGGCTGGGAACACCAAAGTCTGAGGGCAGACACCAGAAGCTCGGGAGACAAGGAGGGGCTGAGTTCTCATGACACCTGCATTTCAGACCTCTACCCTCTAGACTGGAGAGGGTCAGTTTCTGTTGTGTTAAACCAGCCCGTCTGTGGGATTGCTGTGGCAGCCCTTGGAAGTGAGTGTGGAGAGAAACAGGATGTGTCCTCTTGGAGGCAGCTGACCAGGAGGGCTGAGCTGACATTTTGCTGCATAATCATGTGTCATCGTCCAGGTCGCACCTGTCCCGGAGGATCTGGGCCCCGACCCATGTCTAGATATTAAGAAAATAAAAAGATTAAGGTAAAGGTGTAAATCAAATGAAAACGAACGCAAAAAAGACAGGTGATTTTAAGATGTGTTTTGTTTTGTCTAAAAGGCTGTAAAATGAACTGAGAATTTTTTTTCCATGATAGGAATGGTGCCAGTGTGGATACTTTTCAGTAACATGAATCATTGCAGAGAGAAGGTTTATCAGTACTGAACTCTGGCCAGGCAGACGAAGGAAGCCTATGAAAGACACTGTAAAACTTTCTCCAGCCTTGAAAAGGATTTAGGTTTCCTGACAATAAATGTACACCAGCTCATTGGTGCCAGCCCATCACAGAAGCCCGACCTTCTTTCAGGTGACCCTGTCAGGGTCCTAAGGGCTTCTCCTGGGTTAGAAATGCCATCTGCCCTGCCCTGTCTTTCTGTCCCTTCCCTTGGATTTTTATCACCTGCTAAATGCCACCCTGGCAATATGCCCTTTGTCTCATTTCTTTTTTTTTCTTTGAAAGTCTCATTCTGTTGCCCTGGGTAGAGAGCTGTGCTGTTAGCTCAAACTCCTAGGCTCAAGTGATTGTCTGGCCTCCCGAGTTGGTGAGACTACAGGCACCCACCACCACACCCAGCTAGTTTTTCTAGTTTTAGTAGAGATGGGGTCTCATTCTTGCTCAGGCTGGTTGGGAACTCCTGAGCTCAAGCTGCCCACCTGCCTCGGTCTCCCGGAGTTCTGGGACCATAGGTGTGAGCCACTATGCCTGGCCTCATATTTCTCATTAATGCATCACCCTTGTGCATTGGGCACTGGATAATTTTTCCTGAGCGAAACATACTTTGTATGTTGTGAGCTAACTGACAACTAGTTGCATCCAAGGTGTGGGAAATTCCATAAGGCAGCCCAGGCTCTTCAGGATTACAAATGGCGAACTCTGGTGGGCTAAATACTCTTTTTGTTTTGCAGTTTTTGGCCAGGGCTGGGTTTGAACCCGCCACCTCCAATGTATGGGGCCGGTGCTCTACTCCTTTGAGCTACAGGTGCCGCCCTGGGCTAAATACTCTTAAGAGAGTTATCCGTCAAGTAGCATGCAAAGCCTTGCTGCTTAGCTCCCCATTTAAGCAAAGTAAAAAAAGTCATTTTTAAGATAATTAAAGAAAATTAAGCATAGACTGGTTACCACAGGTGATGATAGATAATTAGATCTTTTCTTTAAGTTTCATGGGATGTCACAGCGGTGTTGTTCTTAGCTGTTAGATGCATATTGCAGTATGTTTTCAATCTGATTCAGAATTTTCTTGCTGAAAGCATGGACGAGCAAGGGGCAGCAGATGAAATAAGAATCACAGGTCAGGCCACACAAAGTTCTTCCACGTTTGTGTGTGTTTTAAATTTTTCACAATAAAATGCCTTTAAAAGAAGGAACATGGGTCGTTGTCCATAGCACAGTGGTTACAGCACCAGCCATGTACACCTAGACCGGTGTACTGGTTAAACCCAGTTAAACGACAACGTCCACTGCAACAGAAAATAGCTGTGTGTTGTGGCGGGCGCCTGTAGTCCCAGGTACATAGGAGGCTGAGGCAAGAGAATCTCTTAAACCCAAGAGTCTGAGGTTGCTGTGAGCTGTGCCCCCAAGGCAAGCACTCTACTGAGGGCGATAAAGTGAGACTATCTCAAAAAAACCAAACCAACCAAACAAACAAAAAACAAAAACAAAAGAAGGAACAAAGTGGCTGTGTGCCTTTTGGCACCACCCCAGCTCCAGGTTCAAGCCTGGGGATGCACTGGGGTGCAAGTGTCCTGGGCTGGCACTGATGTCATTTCGTCCACTCAATGGCAGATGGGGGGGGTCCAAGCAGCCCCCACAACGCCACAAATGTCCCAGAAAGTGCACTGCTCCATTTCCTGGTTTACATAACCTTGTGGCTTGCTGTCCAATACCACCAGAAGGACAGAAACTAAGTATGCAGGCCCAGGGATCAGACTTTGAATCCTCTGTCCTGGGGGACCCTTGGCTGTGCGGCGTCCTTCATGGATAGCACGTCCATCTGGCCCCCTTTGTGCAGTGAGCCACCGTCCCTTATCACAGATCTTGATCAGTTTTTTCACTTATCTCAGCCTCTAGTACTCTCTGGAGAGAGAACACAGAGTCTTGTTTCCTAACCCTGTTCAGATACAATTAACCCTTGTGAGGGACATTTCTCTCAATGGTAGAAATGCACTCATTTGTTCATCCATTCAAGAAATGGTTGAACATTGTGTCCCCTGAAGGGCTGAGGGACCGACACACTTGAGCAGCAGTGAGTGTGCCCAGTGTCCTGCCTTGGCCTCTGGTCCTGCTTCCCACTGACAGGAGCCAGGACTCCTCAAAAATGGTAGAAATACACCAATTTGTTCATTCATTCAAGAAATTGTTGAACACTGTGTTCAACACAATGGGGCTAAGGGGGCGTAGGTACAGCATGAACATTTAGTCCTTACTAGGCCTCAAAGCAAGGACAAGGATGGTGCCTGTTGAGAGGGCACAGGGCCCAACCCAAAGGGCCTCCCATTGACTAAACTGGCACAGTTTGACTCTCTAACCATTTAAAGCAAAGAGTATAATGTGCTGGAAAAAAAATAGGAATCGCTTGGCTTGAGCCCAGGAGTTTAGGCCTTCAGTGAGCTGTGATTGCACCACTGCCTTGCAGGCCAGGTAACAGAGCAAGACTCCGTCCCCCGAATGAATGAATGAATGAATGAATGAATGAATGAATTAACAGAATATTTGAGTCCAAATATACTTTATGGGCACATAGAACACGACAAAGACAAAGAGTAAAGCTGTTCAGAAAGCACAAAATATAAGAATACACGAAGGAAAATACATAAAATGGCTGCTATAAGCAGGGCGCCTGCTCAGTGGCCCTGGCCCTGCCTCTGGCTCAGGCACAGGCCCCCACGCCCTCGCACTTGCTGCAGTGGGACGTGAGGGGCTGGCATTGGAGAGCCCAGACGGTGGGGCGCAGGCCTGCACGGGCCCCTCCTGAGCACAGTCCAGCTTCTCTCTTCTAGGTTGCTTCTAGTGTCAGGAGGTGCAAAGTGCTCATTCTCAGCAGGTCGGGTGCGATATTTTTTCTAGCACAGTTGATATTATGTGTAGCAAGTAGGCAACGAGCAGCTTTTCTTGTTTTCTGTTTGTGAGAGTGAGCCTCTTCTTTAGGTGTCTTACATTCTCAATATATCCCTGTTCCTCAAATGGCATTTCTGATAGAGAAGTGTATGTAATTGGGCTGCATAGCTTTCATTAATTATAGCATTGCAAAAACATTGTCATTAGGGGAGCATGACCCACTTCATTCTGCTTGCCAGAACCAAGTGGTGAAGCCAAGCCCCCATTTAAGTCCTAGAAGAAAAAGCCGTGGTGCAGCGCTGTGTTCTGGATGGCTGGAGGACGCCTGAGCTCGTGGAGATGCTCTGGCGCTCCCAAGCCTGGCTCAGTGCCCCAACCGTGTCCTCTCCCGGCCAGGAAGTCACCCTGGGCCATTCCTGTTGGAGCCATTGCCTTCTCATGCCTCTGTCCCTGCGGGTATTCTCTGATTCTGCTTTACTAGTGGGGCAGAGCACAAGCACCAGGGAGGTGACACTCTGGAAGAGACTCTCAGTCAATGAGGGCAGGAGTTGGTGGGTAAACACCCCAGTTTCCTCCTGTCTCCCAGGCCACTGCTGAGGATCTAAAGCCCTCTCTGGAGCTTCTCTGCCTCTTTAACACAAACATTATTGCCTCCTTTTTCTCCCCTGCTTCACTTCCTCATTCTGAGGTCACCTCCAAAGTAAAAGTTTTCCACTTGTACACTTGTCCCAGGGTCTCCTTTTAAGGACACTTAGCTGGGGATGCTCAGATTTGTCTGGCAACAGCTCCATCTCATTTATTTAGGCCCCATCAATTCTGTATTGCTGCTAATGCTCTCAATGAGTTTTTTTTATTTTAAAATAATTTTCTAAATAAATTACTCAATAACATCTTAGTAAATTGAAAACAGCATATCAAAGGTCATGCTAACATACTTAAAAGAAATTTCAGAATTCATTCTGTATTAACACCATATTTATTGTCCCCCCTTATCTTGTATCTTTTATTCCTGAAACCCCAGATAAGATAGTATCAAACCCTACTTATGCTGTCCCTTCTCACTCCAATAAGCAAGACAGCTGCTAGGTGACTAGTGGTGCAGGTGGCTGATAGGTGACTAGTGGTGCAGGTGACTAGTAGTACAGCAGGCCTGTGCTGCACAGAGATGAGTCACATCCTAGGCAGCACAGAGCTGAACAGCCAGAAGTTTCATCACACTCCTCAGAATGGCATGCAATTTAAAACTTGTGAATAGTTTATTTCTGGAACTTTTCATTTATTTGCAGGCCATGGTTGACTGGCGGTAACTAAAACCACAGAATGCAGAACCATGGGTGAGGGGGACTTGTGCACAGAATGTCACATAATACTTTATGATGACAAACCATCTGTAAATGTGCTTCAAACAGGTTATTTTAGGAAGTATACTTGTCCATTCTTACTTTATTGGAAATTTGTATTGATCTGATTTGTTGCTGATTTCACCCTATCAACAGGTGGTACACAATGTGTCACACAGCCTCGAGGTTGTCAGGCTCTGGGAGGAATGATCACTGGTCATTGATTTCTACACATTCTTCTATTCATTTATTGAGCAAATAGTGATTGAGTGCTACTATGTATTAGCATCTATGTTAATCACTAAAGATACAGAGTTGTGAGCATGTGGGCCAGGAAGGCAGGTACATGGAGCAAATGCAGTCAGGTGGGCTATGGCACAAGATCGCAACACATTCTAGGAGCGCCCAGAATGAGAGGTAGTGTTTAGTAGAGAGGGGATATCACTTTTTTTTTTTGAGACAGAGTCTCACTCTCTACTCTGAGTAGAAAGCCATGGCATCATAGATCACAGCAACCTCAAACTCTTGGGCTTGAGCAATCCTCTTGCCTCAGCCTCCTGAGTAGCTGGAACTACAGGTGTGTGCCGCTACAGTAGTCTGTTTTCTATTTTTAGTAGAGACGAGGTCTCACTCTTGCTCAGGGTGGTCTGAACCTCCTGAGCTCAAGTGATACACCCACCTCGGCCTCCCAGAGTGCTAGGATTACAGGCCTGAGCCACTGTATCTAGCCTAGAGGGTTAGTATTAAATATAGTGTGCTTTCTTTGAAAAGGAGAGCTAGAGTTGGCTGAACTCAGATCTTATCATGCAAATTTTTTGTTTGAACTGCAGTGTCTTACAATTTTAATTGCTAGCTGAAGCCATCTTCCAACATAGGTTTGATTGGTCAACCTCAAGGGATATTTTGGAAAGCAACATGCAGTCACCTCATGTCATGGTGATAGCATATCTCTTGTTCTTGGCAATCTTCACTTGTTGAAACTGAAGGAGTGCTGGATTAGGCACTGGGAAGCAGGTTTAGAATCTAGGTTTTGCCTTTAATTCACTTTAATTCTCTGACATTAGACAGCACATCATGTAATGTCCTTGGGACCCAATTTCTTCAATGTAAAATATTGTACCAGGGATAAGCAAGTAACATTTTGTTGCCAAAGAGCCAGTTCAAGAAAAACAAGGTTGATAAATCCTTTAAAAATAAGAAAGGAGAGAAATGCCAACCTTTGAAATCAGTAATTGCAATACTAAATCTGCTCTTGAACTTCTATTAGTGATCTGTTTTTCCTAAAATTAGTGCGTTGTATTTAGATGGCTTGTTAATAGCCAAGTTTATCTCTAAGCTCTCTTCCAGATTTGTAAGTTTGGCTTCAATTCTTTTAACCCAATGTAGTAGCTAGGGGTTAATTTGACATGTCTTGAGATACTTGATAGATCTTGAAAATAATAAAGATGTATAGTGTTGCAGGGAGGTGTTTCACGTCTGTGATCTGTGTTTACCTCTGTGTAGTTCTCAGTAAAACCACCAATCTTCAAAGGTGTCTCAGGGATGGTGGGTGTCTTTCCACCCCATGGGAAGGGCGGGTGTCTTCCCACCTTCTCCGTGAGAGAAGCCTGCTTTGCTCAAAAAGGGAGAAAAACCTAGCAACACAGGGTTGGCAGAAGGAGAATCTAGTGTCTAGAATTC
This sequence comes from Arctocebus calabarensis, assembly GCA_963573935.1. Lineage (NCBI taxonomy): Eukaryota > Metazoa > Chordata > Mammalia > Primates > Lorisidae > Arctocebus > Arctocebus calabarensis. Next base: position 5,408 of record CAUYON010201090.1, on the reverse strand, counting down.
ATGGAGTTTCTTCCAAAGTCCCTTTCCCAAGTGCCTGGATTCCATATCTTCACCATTTGTGCCATAAACTTAACATAGAATTTAGTAAAGTTGACATTTTTATATAACACATAATTATCAATTGAGCCTGAGCCCTAGCCGCATCTGCCTTGGGGCTATAAGAGGTAAATAAATGTATAAGGCTGATATTTGGATGTATTTTTATCTTGAAACACAACTTCCAGCTCTGAGCTTACTACTACTGTCTTTCTGAAAACCTTCCAGTACCATCAGATACCCCACAATCCTTGAGAACATTATTACTGGCTCACCAGTCAAGTCCCTCTATTTAATGTCCTGTAGCCTTGAACCTGGGCAATACTTTAGCACAAACAGCAACGTGACCATTTAGCAATCTTGAACAACTTCATGGCACAGGGGACTAGCATCCCATCTCCATCTGCACGAAGATGGTCATTACTGTGTGCTCACTGATTGGAATCTCTCCTGGCAGACCTAATTCCGACACTAATTCTCTCCTGTGAAGACTATCGCCTGGCCTCAAGACCTCTCATTGTGAGCCCAGAACCAGAATCATCAGTTCTCTTCACTCTCTGAGGGGGTGGGGCAGGGCGAGGAATTTGAATCTTTGCTTCCTGAACAAGCAGCTTCTACCACCAAGGAGGCTGCTAATCCCTAATCCGGTGTGTGTGTGTGTGTGTGTGTGGAGTCTACGGGTAGTGCACAGGGTAAAACAGAGTATGACTTGGGGCTGGGCCACACAAGCTCATGAGTGGGTGCATTTACTAAAGGCTCAGGATTTCACGTGCTGGACTGCAGTAGCTGGAGATGGCTCTCACTGCTTCCTCGGTTGGGCAACTAAAACTTGGACATTGTGGTGGCGGTGTTCATCGAGCTCAACAGGGACTGATGTGCTATTTAGCCCCACACAGGGAAGTCCCTGAAAGTTTAAGGTAAAAGGAAACCCTCCCAGGGCAGCGCTCCAGGGAGTGTATCTGGTGGTTCACTTTGCACAGTGGGACAAATACACAGTGGTATGAGGAATTTTTCATGATTCACGGGCCCAAAGCCCTGTAGTTTTTATAAAATTGCAAACAAAAAATTAGAAGATGAATAACCTAGAGATTAGAGGTCAGAAAAGGGACTCTGTAGGGCCCTTTCGAGTGGGCACAGAAGAGCAAGTATTTGTGTTCCAAGTGGATGCCCAGCAAAGACCCCACCTGCCAAGGACGTGGCCAGTGGACTGGACACAGTGTGGAGAGCGGCATCTTCTACCATGGTGCTTGTGTGATGGGCCACAGTGACAGGGGGGAGGCCGTCCCCAGGCTCAGTAGTGTGGACGTTTCCCATCTCAGGTCAATCTGGGTAGCACCATAGCTGAGGACCCACTCTGCCAGCGGCAAGGCCAAGGGCAGGCCCTGGGAGGATGCTGCTGCCTAGTGGCCCCAGGTGGGGTGGTGCTTCCAGAAACAGAGTGTCGAGTTGATCACATTGCTCTCCTCTCATCAGGAGGTGAAAGGTGGGTTTTCAAGGTAGGGATTTGCCCTCCCTGACTGGAAGCTTCTGTGGAATTCAGGTATGCCTAGTCCATGGCGGTGGCGGGCACAGGGAGCCAGTCTCTGCACACTGGGAGAAGCGCAGTGCCAGGGCTCAGCAGATCATGCCACACACCCCTTCAGGTGGTCTGAAAGGACAGAGGAGTGGCTCGCACTGGCTGGGAGGTACCCTCCTGAGAAGTTGGGGTGCTGTCTATAGGGTCTATGTCTCAGGCCAGTGACACACTGATGGTACTCCTGTCACCACGATCGAAACTCCTGGGTCTAGAAGCCATGGAGTGGGGCCTAATAATGCACTGGAAGGGATTTTGCTTTCTGATTCTATGAACGTGACCCCGCTGGCTTAGATTCTTAGTTCTCATTTCAAGAGAGAATTGCTTCCAGTGGGGAACACAGCAGTGGTCCTGAGGAAGTGCCAGCTAAGAGGCTGCTCGGCTGTCTTGTTCTTTTACAACCATCACAAGTCTTTGGCATCACCTCCCTCTCCATCTGGCTCTCCCTGAAACCAGTATTCAAGATTTAAAAAATAAAGTAAAAAAACAATTTATTAAGTTACTGATTTAGCAGCCATATTACACTGTCTCCCTATTTTCAGTTAGACAGCATTTTCCTTCTTATTGAGCTGGGAAACATTTGTTGGGTTAGCTCCCAGCTCTAACTTGCATGCCTTATTTGCTTGTGAAAGTATGTTTTGAGCTCAGAACAAGGTGTTTGTGTTTTATGAATCTTATGTATGCCAATTTTCAGTCTCCAAAGCTCTCAAATAATGTTTTGTTTTTTACCTTTCAAGAATACTCTATGTGAAAATAAAAATAATCTTGCAGTTACCAGATGTAGCAAATTAAAATACAGCCTTCCAGTCAAAGTTGAATTGCAGATAAACAATGAATATTTTTTAGCATATTATATGTAATGTTTTTCTAATATACAGTATTTGGGAAATACTTAAACTAAAATATTATTTGTTGTTATTCTACCATTAAATTAAACTGAGAAGCCTGTATTTTATCCCTAGTTTAATCATGCGAAAATCATCCCAAGTTATTTTTTAAAATTATTATTTCTTCATTGAACAGGCCTCTCAATGATAGAGCTAATAAGAACTGTGATACTCCATTGAAGATACTCTCTTTTCATTTCTTTTTGTTCCTTCTCTCATTAAGAAGATATTAGAGACCAATTTAATGGCCAAAAAAGTCTTTGTAAGGCAAGTATTCATAATTGCATCACTTTAAATAAGAGAAAAGAGATTTTGCTAAATTAACAGTTTGAGAGCAAAGGGTCAAGGGGAAATCAAGAAAGAAAAAGGGGGTTTCCAACCAGGCTCAGTAGCTCATGCCTATAATCCTAGCACTTTGGGAGGCCAAGGTGGAAGGATCACTTAAGACCAGGAATCTGAAACCGGTATAAGCAATATAGGGAAACTTATCTCTTCAAAAAAATTTTAAAATTAGCCGGTTACAGTGGCTGCGCTTATAGTCCCAGCTGCTTGGAGGGCAGGATGAGGCAGTGGATGACTTGAACCCAGAGGTTTGAGGCTGGAGGGAGCTCTGATAATGTTACTGCACTCTAGTCTGGGCAACTGAGCGGGACCCTCTCTCAAAAACAAGGAGGGGGAAAAAAAAAACAAAACAAAACAAGGAGGGGGAGTCTTTTATGTTGATCGTGTCTGCATGTATATAGTTTATTTTATATAATCTTATTTATTTGTTTACTTATTTGTTTATTTATTTATTCAGACAGGGTCTCACTTGGTCACCCAGTCTAGAGTACAGTGGCATCATCATAGCTCACAGCAACCTCAAACTCTGGGCTCAAAGGATGCTCCTGCTTCAGCCTCCCAAGTAGCTTGGATTACAAGGTCACACTACTACGTGTGGCTACTTTAAAAAAAATTTTTTTTTTCTGTAGAGACAAAATCTTGCCATGTTGCCCAGGCAGGTCTCAAATTCATAGCCTCAAGCAATTCTTCTGCCTGAGCTTCCCGGAGAGCTGGTATTATAGGTGCGTGCCACCATGCCCAATCTGTACGTATGTATTTTCAATATGGTCAGTAGAAGTAACAAAAAAACATGCTCTTCGTTAAATTCTGCTGTCCAGAGACTAGGTTTTATGCTCTGTTCTTGTAAGGGCCACACTATTCTAAATTGGCAATGAATTGTACTGTGGGGACCGAGACAGTTACAGAAGCATGCAATGCCTCCTCGGACATTCAGAAGTTCAATGTCACTGCTCTCTGGAACCTTTCATTTTATAAAGTTGTATTTCAAATGTTTTCTTTTTGGCAACCAAGAAGCTTGAAAGATGGGGTAATGCCATGTTTTGACATCTTGGGGGGAGGGTTGAAATTAGGTGTTCATCCGTTTTGGTGTGAAGACACACGATAGTGCTGTAGCAGTGGCATTGAGCAGAGACGGCAGCATTTCTACTGATTTATGGTTTTAGGTGTCAGTTTTGAGGCAGACCTGGTGCCAGTTGGGGACCTCTCTACCTGCTGAAGTCGCTGTGTCCCTCAGGTGCAGCAGGAAAACCTCTGTAGGCTCTTGCTCCTGACAGGACATGGGGCACTGGGTCCCTGAGCCTTTACTCTGACCCTACAGGGTCCCGCAGCAGGGCCACGGCCACGGCCACTGCTGCAACCCTTAGAAGAAACTGCCAGTGGAGAAAAGTGCAGGAGAGAAATGGTTGAATTCACCTTTTAGGGTCCTGGACAGGGAGGCGCAGGCCCTGCTTAAAAGCTTGAGCTCCCCGTAGTCCTCCCCCCGGGGCCAATGGCATGGCCAGTACCACTGGAGCCAGTCTAGCGAGTGGTCACTCTGGAGTCAGGCAGTGCTTGACGTTGGCACTGGGGGCCTTTGTACAAATTCATCTGCTAGAGGGGACTCAGGCCTGTTTTAATCCTGGAACAAGTCAGTTCCCGGGAGGCATTAGGGCTAAAGGATGTTAGTGACGGCAGCAGCTGTCCTGGGGACCATTCATCACAGGGTCCGTTATGCCACCTAGGTTATGGCAAGCTGGGGCACAAAGGGCTGCAGAGACGTGGCCAGAGGTCCACTGAGAGGCTCCAGGAGGGCTCTGATTGGAGTGACAGAGTAAGCACAGGCCCTGGGCCTTCAGTTCTGGGCTGCCCTCACCCGGACCCGCACCTCGGTAAGTTCAGCTGACTTGTGTCTTCACTTGGAGTTGCGTTTTCTGAACCCTGACCCTGGCTCTGTCCCTGTGTGACCTCTGACGATTTATAGAAATTCTGTGCCCTGGTTTCCTTTTAAATAGACAAGAGAAAGTAATGGCATCTACTGCTGGGTCATTGCAGAATTAAATGTTAGTTTATGTGAAAGGTTTGGGACATTTCCTGGTATTTAGTGTTCAGTGAATGTGGGCTATTCTCAGGGTTTTGGTAATAAGCTAGTGTTTATCTAGCTACATGTCCTGAGCCAGGGTTTTAAAATGTTTGTGTTGGTGAAACCTAAATAATAATCCATAGTCTGGGAACACTCTCTGAATTTGACACTCTTTATCTGGGACTGTACACGCTGTACTTTTATTGAGATACGTGTATAGTTCACATAACAATAAAATGCTCTGGGGAGTGGAAAATATTCTAAATCTAGAATGCTGGCTAAAATTGAAATAATATGACCATTACTGGATGTGCAAATCTAAAAATAGGATTTCTTTAATACATCATTCCCCATAATAAAAACTATGTCTGGTTATTTAGATACAGCAAATGAATTATACAAGGGAAACTAACTCAGGGTAAATATTTTGCAATAATTCTATTATTGGCTTCTGCCTGTCCTATGAAGATACCTGTATTTAATTAATTCTTAGTGCACACAGCATAATAAA
>CAUYON010201088.1:0-59932 GCA_963573935.1 Arctocebus calabarensis | reverse complement strand
GTTATTCTAATATTCTTCTAGATCTTCTACAAGATCTATAACCTTGTAGGTTATAGATTTCTTGCGTCTGGTTGCTTTCAAAATATTTTCCTTCATATTAACTTTAGTGAACTTAATTACGATGTGCCTAGAGGATGTCTTATTTGGGTTGAGTTGTGCTGGGGTTCTGAAACTGTCTGCTATTTGAATTTCAGAATCTCTTGGCATGTCTGGAAAATTCTCTTTCATAATCTCATAAAGAAGAGACTTTGTGCCTTGTGACGCCACTTCATTATTTTCAGGTATCCCTATAAGGCGAATATTGAGTTATCCCAGAGCTGTCTAAGAGAATGATCTGTTTTTGCCTTCCATTTCTCTTTCTCTTTATATGTTTGTGAGTGTTTGAAAGCTTTGTCTTCAATGTCAGAAATCCTTTCTTCTGTTTGCTCCATTCTGTTGCTGAGGGATTCTACTGTGTTTCTCAGATCTTTGAGGGCTGCAACTTCTTGTCTCAATGTGTTAAAATCTTTGGTCATTTGGTCTTTGAATTCCTTGACTTCTTGAGACAATTTTTGAAATGCACCCTGAATTTCTAAATCCAACTTTTCTCTATTTTATTAATCTTGTTTGCAATCCAAATTCTGAATTCGATTTCTGACATCTCAGCCATCCGTTTATGCATAGGATTGTCATTTGTGTCTGCCAAATTGTTCCTTGAGGGGGTTGATCTTCTCTGGTTGTTCATGTTTCCAGAGCTTTTCCATTGATTCTGCCCCATGATTAATTTTACACCATTTAGCTGGATGAGTAGATAAGGACAAGTTGGGTTGGGGGTTCTAGGAGTAGTGATTGACCAGTCCTTTGCTTGAAAGCTGGGACTGGTGTCTGTACCTTTTCCCCTAGAGTTTTGCCAAGGACCCGTACAGTGCTACTGCTTATGAAACTGGGGACCTTCTTGGTGTGGTGGAGTTAAGTGGCTCTGTCTTATTTTCAGCTGGTCTTGTCTTACTCTAGAGAATCAGTTACTCTGGATTGAAATCTGAGCTTTTGTTTGTATCCTTGGGGTCTCAGGTCACCCCAGCAGGGTTGATGTGCATTCTTTGATCTTCTCTTTTGGCACAGATCCAAACCATCGGCTTTCTTGCTAAATTTCTGTCTTTTAACTCTCCTGGATGGGAGCCTCTGTGGAAAGCTGGCTACAGACCGCCATGTTGGCTCCTCCCCCAGACATGATTATTGTTCAAAGATTTTCTAAGCACCTATTTTGTGCTAGGTCATGTTCTGGGTATGGGGGTCATAGAGATGGGTAAAAAGAGCCCCTATTCTCCAGTCTCATATAGGAGATGGGAACTTAACAGACACATAATACCAAGCAACATGGAAACCAGCAGAAACTTTGGTGAGCAAAACATGTGATTTGTAGGCAAAGTGAAATCACAACCAAGAGCCATGCTTGCATTCAGAGCAAATCAAGCTGCCCAGCTCTGGGTCGTGGCTTGCTTCTAAGTTTTTCCACCAGTCTTTTCTAGCTGTGTCTTTTCAGTCTTGTGTTAGCTGACAATAGCAACAGGTGTCCAAGCTGTACAAAAACAGGAGGGGTGGAGGGAAGTATTAAAATGATTAAAATCAGGAAATGTTCCAAGACTCTAGGGAACAACTGAATATGGAAAAGCAGGAGAGTCAGGCGCCTCCTCTGCTGGTAACATGTCAGTGGCAGAGCCTGGCCTCAGTTTGTCCATCTGTTAAATGGATATTTATTCATGCATTCCTGTGTTATTTAAGCAAAATATGAACTCGTGCTTACTCATTTTCTCAGCTGATTATAAGTCTAAATTGTAAGTGGACAGGAGGAATTATAAAAACCGAGAGTGAGCTTCAGCCTTGGGTTTGTGGCTAAGCTGGGAGGGTGGGGGAGTGGAGGTAAAGGGGTGTCTGTGTGTGCATGTGTGTGTTGTGTGTGGAGGGTGGGGTGTAAGAAGGAAGCCTGGGCTCTCTCCCCTCCCCAACTCTGAGCCTTTCTCCCAGCACATTCTGCCCCCACTACACCCTGATGACAGGTCCTCTCAGAGGGAGAACAACTTGCTCCCAGTATTAATGGCTCAGGAAGGGGGTCTTGGCAGCAGCCTATCAGGGAGAGGGAAATGGGTTTGCAATTATAGCCTTTGTTTGTTGGTTTTTTTCCTCTGCAGACAAGAAGGTGGAAAAAGTGTTTGTCCTCGCTCTTGGGCCAAGGAGACATAGGCCCTCCCTCTTCCTGTGTTATGTGCCCCCAGACCACCTGAGGGCCGTGCTGGTGTGGGCACAAGGAGGAGTGGGTTTGGGATCAAGCCTCTCCACACTGCTCTGAGCACTGAGCTTGAGCTTGAAGAAATCATGCCCCTCACGCCTCTCCCCAGCCCTGCCCCAAGCTAGCCACTTACACCCAGGGAGAGTGAATCAGGACCCTCATTTTTGCAAGAAGTTTCTGGAAGAATCCCCTAGATGTTTTCTGGGGAAGGATGAGGGTCTAACTGGCAGTTTAGTAAATACCTTTCCTCTGGCTTCTGTTTCTAACGTCCTGATGCAGGAGGGCCAAAGCTGTCCCTAGCAACCCACTCACGGTTTTATCATTCACTCCCCCAAGTGTCTGGGCACGGGGAGCTGCCAACGACTCATAAGGCTGTAGTCAGGATGACCATTCCCTTAGTCCAGCTGGGAGGAGCCCTTTTAGGTCCTCATTGGCATCTGGAAAAGGACAGTTTGGGAAACCACCTTCTCTGGGTCTGAATGCTGTGTGACTTCAGGTGAGATTTTAACCTCTCTGAGCCTCAGAGTCCTCACCAGTAAGATGGGGATAGTGACACTAACTCATAGTTATTTTTGCTGTAGAGGTTACATGAGACAATATGCAAAAGCCCCTGGTAAGGCATCTGGTGGAGAAGCTGATCCACAAACAAAAGGGCCACTATGACCTTGCTCAGGGAAAAAGAGGTCTGGATGGGGTATCCAGGATGGTGGCCCTCTGGGAGTAGAGAGAGAGAGATGATGCCACCCACAGTGGTGCAGGAGGCTGTAGCCACTCCAGTGATACTTTATTGCTTAATCTGGGGAGCAGGGGGCGCGGAACATGAGTGAGACCCTTTGGTTCATCTGAAAAATTCCATAATAAACATTTTAAAATGTGTCATTAGGCTCGGCACCTGTGGCTCAATGGGCTAAGGCGCCAGCCACGTACACCTGAACTGGCAGGTTCGAATCCAGCCCAGGCCCACCAAATAACAATAACAGCTGCAACCAACAACTGACCAGGAGTTGTGGTGGGCACCTGTGGTCCCAGCTACTTGGGAGGCAGAGGCAAGAGACTCGCTTGAGCCCAGGAATTGGAGGTTGTTGTGAGCTGTGATGCCACAGCACTCTACCTAGGGTGACAGCTTGAGGCTCTGTCTCAAAAAAATAAAAAATAATAAAATAAAATAAATAAAATGTGTAATTATATTTTGCAAAAAGTAATTAAATTATGAAAAACTTGTTTTTAAAGAGTGAGGGAGAAAGAAAAATTAAAGGTGAAAAGTTGTAATTAAAAAGTATATCACAATGTTCCAAGGTTATGCAAAGAAGGCTCTGGAAGTTATCTGAGTGTGAGGACATGGCTTTTCATCCAATGACAGATTCTCCCTTTTCCTTTTAATTTGGTAGTTACAAATTACACATACCACAAAATTTACCATCATTACTACTATACATTTTTAGTGTATAGTTCAGGGGTATTAAATACATTCATAATGTTGGGCAACTCTCACCACTGAGAGGTTAAGGACCAACAATGAGAGGTTATTCCAAGACACGAAGGAAAGGGAGCAGAGTCCAGGTTCTGTGTGGGCAGCGTGGCCTTTATTCACTTGGGTGCCAGTGGGATGAGTTCGAATAAGAAGTCAGCATGTGGGTTAAGGCAGATGGAGTATAAGACTTGGGGAGGGGAGGGATTGGCGTACTCATTCCTTCCTGAGCGGGACAGTACTATTTGGGCTGGTCCCTATATTGGGCCCTATCAACCACTATCCATCTCTAAAACTCTTCATCTTGTAAAACTGAAACTCTCCACCATTAAACGGTAACACTCCATTGCCCTCTGATTTTTCTTTTCAGATGCCCTTTGGGTTCCCAGCCTAGAGAGAAGCAGGGGAGGCTTCTAGGAGCTTGACCTGGCAGTTGCTCATAGGTTGTGGGTCTGAGTTCTGCAAGGAGCACCTGTTACACAGGGGATGCTTACCCTGGGAGAACCTCACCCCAGGCCCTCACCCTCTAGACAGCAGCCAATGGTGGGGGGCGGGGGCTATTCCCTCAGGCTGTGTGGGCTGGAGTCAGGGAAGGCCAGTATTCCCGGGAGGGCTTTGGCATTTCAAAGCCAGACTCCAAGCCTGTGAGGGCCTGGTGTCACCAGAACCAGGCACCAGGACCCTAAGCAAAGACTGCATAGCGACCTGTAACCTCTAGTTCTGATTGGTACTCCAGTTGGGGTGGGGGTGAGCCTGCAGGTGGAAATGGGAAATTGAGGCCAAGCGCTCCCAAGAGTGAGTTGGGTGAAGGGGAGGCAAGTGTCTCAGGCATCTACAGCTACAGAGGCTTGGAGTAGAGAGACTTGGGATCAGGTCTGTCAGGATTGTGAGCCCGGGGAGGAGCACAGAGCAGGTTTTCTGGGGCAAGCTCTTCTTATTGGCATCTCTCCCATCCCATCACCTGGGAGACCCCAAAACTACCCAGGGGCTCCAAGATCGATAGATGAGTAGTTTCACCAGTCTGTCCTGAAATCTGAGCTCAGGTTGCTTCCCACCCCCACCCAGGCCGTCCTGGGCCAAGCTGACCAGCGCTGAGGTCTGGCCCCTCTGCTGCCCCTCACAAGGGCACAGTCACAACTGTCTCCTCATTGCGGTCTCAGGGGAGCCCCGCCATGCAGGTATGTCGGCCCCTCTTTTCAGTGTCCAGACAATGTGGCTTTGGGAACTGAGCAGTTTGCACAAGGTCACCCAGCAGGAAGATGACCCCGGGGTCTTCCCTTCCCCTCTGCCCACCCTGTCCCTAGAGCTGCATTGAACCTCATTCCTCCAAGAGTGGTCCCAGACCACAGCATCTGCGAGCTGCTTCGAAATGCAGGGTTTCAGGCCCCTCCTGGACCCAGAATGTACATTTTAGCAAGAACCCTGGTAAGCTAGCACTGGAGGGTTGGAGAAGCACCTATTTAGAGTTTTTTCCTGTTAGGGGATGTCACTTCCCCTCAGGGAGAGGATACAGACTGGAAAGGGCGGACCCCAGACCGGACTGAGGACCTCCGGACCCTTGTGGCGGATGCGTTTTATGGAGGCGCCTTGTGCTCAGAGCCCCAGCCCAGCCACTCACCACTGCATGCCCGTCTGCCCTGTGCTTTCTGTTTCCCAGGACACCCGCCACACCCCGTTTCTCCCGACAGCAGCCGTAGAGGCGGTGGGGGTCGGGGGAACTGTTTCAATGGCCATTCCCCCAAGATCCCCAGTCTTCTCCTGCCCCCAGCCCCTGCCTGGTGAGGCTGATTGTACCATTCAGCACCCCCTCTCTGGATTGGCTGATGGGCTTTCAGACCCCTTTAGCTGCCTAATTACTGCCAATCGGGGGCTGCACGTGCAGGCTTCTGTGAATAAGTGAGTCTGTAATTGCCGCTGGCACCCAGCCTGCCTAAGGCGGGGGAGGGGATGGTTCTGAGGACAAAGGGGTTCCACTGCTGGGAGGGGACTCTGAGGGCAGCACTGGCTTTGTTCCGCTCCTAGGCTCAGGGACTCTGCAGCGAGGCAGGGCTGATTCAGGGAACCGCAGCTGAGGCGTGGGCATGCTCTTGCAATAGCAGTTTTTGTGCATTGGATGTGTTTTCTGCCAGGCACTGAGCTTCGTGCTTTGCATACTACATCTCCCAGAAAGACCAGCTTATCCCGGTTTCTCTGGGATATTCCCAGTGTTTATTGCTGAAAGTCTCCCATGTCCCTAGAGCCTCCCCAGTCCCAGGCAGACCTGGACAGGTGGTCCTACTCTACTACATCTGAGTCTCTCTGTAACTGGAAGAGAAGCTATACTCGATGTCCCCATTTTACAGATGAGGAAACCAAGGCTTAGCGGGATGGAAGAACAAACAGCTGCTAAATGGCACAGGTGGACTTGGACCTAGGTCTATTCACTCTAAAGATCCACAATGCAAGGAATCTCTGCCTAAAGGCCAAAATGTAGGGGAGGGCTGGTTTGGAGGCCTAAGTTTGCAGTGGGGTCCCCCACTCCATCTTTTTTCTGGCCTAGACCCAAAGCCTCCCACCTCCATACTACCAGCTGCACACAGGGTTCTAGTCTTTCTCCATACAGACTGCTTCTGGACACCAGAACTGGACCAAGCCCAAGAGGGGTAAATTTTGTAGACCCTCCTTCAGTTCTCAGGGTCTAGTTAGATTATTAGGGGCAGGGTGCTCCGTGGAAAGGGCAGAGCCTTGGCCTTGGAGCCTGTGTAGTCTAAGCTGCTACTGGGGCCCAGGAAGCCCAGGCTCTCTTATGGGATGGAAGGGTTGGCTTACATGCAGGCGGAAGTCCCTTCCATCTCCAGGTGCCAAGGCAGATGCTACTCATCCAAGGGTCTGAGAGCCAGGGTGCCCCTTGCTAACTGCATATCTTTGGGCAAGTTACCTACCTTCTAGAAGATGCTTGGTAAAGGGGGAATAATGATGTTGCCTACCTTGTTAGTTTTAAACATATAATCCATGGAAAGCTCTTAGCATGATGCCTAGCAGAAAATACTAGCTAGTTGTTGCTATTATTGTTGTTATTATTTTTAGCAATCTCCTCCTCCCTGAGGTTGGGGACTCAAGCTAGACTCCCCACTGCCCCTCACCCCCAGGGTTTCATCAAGGGTCTTGGCAGGCTTGGGTGATGTTTGAGCCAATGAGGGCTGAGGGGAGAGACTGACACTACCTCCAGGGACCTAAAATAGAGTTAGAGCTGACTCCAAAGCCAGGCTTGGCGGGACAATTTTGTCCATACAAGGCCAGTGTCTCTGCCACCTGGCAGCCCCTTGGGGCGGGAACTGAAGGGCCGACTGCCTCCCGGCTGCTCTGGTTTTTGCCAGATCTGCCCAGGGTGGCCCCAGGGATGTCACAGGCTCCTTCTTTCTCAGATTGATGACTCTCTGGGGACTGAATTTTATTTGAAATCAGTTTGAGACAGAAGCAGTCCCCGGCTCCAGGCCCCCTTCCCAGCCAGACATGCTAGAGCCCAAATAAGAAAGAGGCTCTAAGAGCTGAGTTTTCCCAGATGCCCCTCTTGGACATGGAATCTGGAGCCACTGCTTCTGGGGAGTGTCTGTGCAAAAGCTGGGGATGTCAAGATCCCAAGATTCTAGGTGGCTGAACAGTGACAGGTCACCTAGGTCCTCTTCTTTGTCCTAGAAAGAAGCTGACCTCTCAGACCAAGTCCCTCCGGCCTCATAAAGTTAAACCCTTGGGTCATTCCAGGGACAGACCCCTAAGTATTGTGCGAAAGGTAGCTCTTGAACCTTGCCTCTGTCTTAAAGAAACTGTATGACCTTGTGTTAGGTATTCAACCTCTCTAGGCCTCAGAGCCTCATCCCCTGGAAAATGGGAATAATAACATGTGCCTTGCTGGTTTGGTGGGGGGGAGCAGAATTAGATGAGACAATGGGAGGATGGAATAACCAGGCTCAGACGAGGGCACAGTGGGCATTCCACACGTGCTCAGCTTTATTCCTTTGGTCATCAGATGGTGTAGGGGGTGGTTGGATGGTACGGTGAGATCCACGTTGAGCCCTAGAACCTGTACACAGGATATAGCTCTCCCTCAAGGTGGGTAGGGCACTTGCATGTAGGAAGAAGCTTCTAGCCTTAGACAGTGTCCAGTGCTAGTGTATACAAGGGGGATGGCAGCTGTTTCTCCTAGGTTCCAGGCCTGAGTTACCCAGGTTTCGGTCATTGTCCCCATCAACCTGGGCATACTAATACTTCAGTGCCCGGGAGCTTTCCATATCCCAGATGAGTCACCTTCTGAGACTGACTTTTTCTCCAAGCCACAAGCAGACTCTCAGGGGCTGTTTTTGATGGTGTTGTGGGGGGAGGGGGACCCCGACCACTGTGAGAGGATGTGACCAGGCTGCTGAAAGCTGAGAGAGATGACATACGAGTCCCGAGAAGCCTAATCTTGGGGCTGGTGCTGGAGAGTTTACCTCTCAGGAACCTCTTGGGGCTGTCAGGGCAAAGGACAATATCAGAACTGATCTGCACCACAGGGGCCATCCGCCTTCTGTTGGGATGAACAGGACTTGGCTCATTTTCCTCATCTGAAAAGGGGAGTTGGAGAGACAGGGAGCATGGTGGCTAAGAAGGTGGGCTTGGGGCCGGCTGCATGCTTTTAAAGTGTAGTCCTTCCATACACGGACTGTGTCAACCTGGGCAAGTTACAGTAGAGCCTCCATAGCTGACCACCTCCTTAACTTGACCTAATTTTTAAAGACTGGACACGTGCCACATGTACATATCAGTTCAGCAGGCCTAGATCCTTATGTTGACCACCTCTGAATGTTGACCAGTTTGTTATAGTGCCTCTGGTGATCAGCTTACAGACATTCTACTACATTTTGCCTCTTTGGACCTCAATTTCCTTGTCTGTAGAATGGCAAAGATGATAGCACCTATCCCATAGGTTTGCAGCTTTCAGGTTTCTCAGTGTGCTGAATGCCTACTGAGTGCCAGGTATAGCGTGAGCCTGTCATCTGCATCAGATAACACTCAGAAGTAGGCAGTAGATTAGACCTTGTTCACAAATGAAAAAACTGAGGTCCAACGTCATGTAGCTGGTAAATGTCAGGAGCTAGGATTCAAAGACAAAAGCGTTTGTTCTCCAGAATCCACATTCTTACCAAATAAATGTTAGCTTTTATTATTATTGCTGTTATCAAAATTTAACACAATGTCTAGTACTCCATAAACACTGAGCTACTGTTATTACTGGTAGGACAAGAGTGATTTGTGGAGTCAGTGTTCCCAGGTCTTTGCTTCCCCCAGCTGCTAAAGGGAATTCTGATATGGCTCAGTTCCTGCCCTTCCGCACCCACACAAGAGGGTTCTGCTATTGCCAAGACAGTTCCTTGGGCCTAGCCTAGGATTTGCAGAGGGATTAGCAGAGTCGGGAGAGGAGTGCCAGAGAAGACAGTGTGTAAAACAAACTTGGGCGAAGAAAAAACTGCACTTAAAATATATTGTTCAGAGCATACAGATTGGTTTCTACCAAGCATCCTTTAAGACATGTGGATAAAGGCTGAGTGTGGTGGCTCATGTCTGTAATCCTAGCATTCTGGGAGGCTGAGGCGGGTGGATTGCTTGAGCTCAGGAGTTGGAGTTCAGCCTGAGGAAAAGCGAGAACCTATCTCTAAAAACAGCCAGGTGTTGTGGTAGGCACCTGTAGTCCCAGCTGCTCAGGAGGCTGAGGAAAGAGGATCACTTGAACCCAAGAGTTTGAGGTTGCTGTGAGCGAAGATGCCATGGCACTCTACCCAGGGCATCAAAGTGAGACTGTTCCAAAAAAAAAAGGAAGAAATGTGAGTAAAAAAATGTATTAAATTAATTGCTAACTGTTGAGTTGTGCTATTTGAATCTATATCACTTAGCGACTGAGCCTTGGGGGTCCTGACATCTGCAGGTTGTACACAGTGTTGAATGTTAATTTGCTCCCAGGCATCAGGGAGCTTTGAGCCTCTAGGGACTCAAAATCATACTTGAGTCTAGACACATTTCATGTGGGCCTTTCCCTTTGCTGAGACCAAACATCCCACCCTCCCTTGTTCTCTGGCCCTCTGAGGTCAGGAGAGGACTCAGGCTCCCCCTCAAGGATGGTATTCATGAAGGGGCATCAGATGCATCCGGTGAGTTTAGAAGCAAAGCCCCTCTCTAGGCCACTCTGCTGGGCTATGAGAAATGGTGACCAGGGCTGCAGGGGAGAAGCAACGATCCCTTAATATCTGAACCCAAAGTCCCCAAAGCCCTTGGTCTTAGTGCTCTAATGCAGCCAAATGGGGATTGTTAAAGTTGAGAGCCCCTGGGCATGTGCGGGGGCTATGAGCTGGTAAGGTTGCAGGCAACAGAGCTGACTTGCTAGGGCCATTGTATGTGCATCTCCAATAGAGGGCTGGATCCTTATAGGGTGGATGTGATGAAATGGGCCGAGGGCTGGGATAGTGCTTTTAAAATGCATCTACTGTATAGTTCCATCAATTGTACAACCATTGTCCTTATTCTAGCTCTTTGGAGGATAAAAAACAGCATTGCCTTTTAAATGTGCATATCAATCCGAAGGCCCATCCCAGATAGCCAGATTATTAAAATGTGAACAAACTGTACAACTTGGAACAAAGGGCTCTGGCTGCCCACAGATAGGGCATCTTTGCTAGTCTGAATGAACAAGCCACAATGGGCAGCCCTCAGCCCTCTCCCCACTCTGTCCTTCCTGGTCATAAAGGTCCTGTCTCTTATTAAGTGATGCTGCTGAATGTGAGGTCAGAGTTGCCGACTTTAAACAATTATTTAGTGATGGAAGAACTAGATTGAAAGGACTGGTACCTAGATGAGAGATAAAACATCTTCTAATTCATTCGTGCAACAAATACTTACTGAGCATTAGTATGTGCAGCCACTACTCTGGGTGCTGAAGACACAGAGATGAATGTCCCGGGAATAAAATGGGCATATAGTCCAAGTTAATTCGGGTTTTCAGAAGAGACTTATTTGACTAGCAAAATTTGAATCAACCCCTTCTCACGAGTAAATGAATAAGGTAAGAAGAAATATCTCCCTTCCCTCTTGAGCGCTCCCTGCTGAGCGATTTTGCTGTGCTCATGTGTACACAGCAATAGTGGCCTGACATTGCCAATCCCAGGTATTCAAAATTCTGAAATGGAATCGTACATGATCTGGAGCTGGGAGCTGGGAGCAACTGATTTACTTTGTTATCCAAACTTAAAACCCTTTTCTGGGCCTTCTGGTCTGGAAAATGACAAAAGAAAATTGAAAAATGGAAGAGGGAACAGCAAATACAGACAACTGAGTAAGGCTTTGATGACACGAGAGCCAGGATTGAGGAGTTTGCACTGTATTTTAACAAGAATTCGTAAACACATCCATGTAAGCTACCTCTGATCTCAGTCGGCGAGGGTGACTCAAGTGAAGCAGATTGCGTGATGGAAAAGCTGGGACATAAAAGTCCAAATAAGTTAAAATATTGTGTTGCATTCAGGGCTTGTAACCTGGGGCTCTTCCAATATTTCCACTCTTTGGAAAAGATTTCACCGTGAGCCAAAAACCCCAGCGTCCCCTACATCTCTCTTTCCTCGCCCCACTACTTTCTAAGTAATCGTACTTCGTAAGTACCTCTCAGGTCTGTCCATGTCTCCCACCAGACCTGCTCCTTTCTCCTCTTACCTGGACATCTGCTCACGGGCACATCCTCCCTGATCACCACCTCCCAACCCCCAATCAAGGAAAACAGGTCACCCCAATGGCCAGTGATGGAATTTCTTCCCAGCACTTGTCATGATCCCAACTACAGATTTATTAGCAAGCTTGTTTAAGTAATGGCTGCCTCCCCCACTTCATTATGAAGTCCTTGAGTGCAGGGACTGCGTCTGTTTTTGCTCATCATTCTGTCGCCTGCACTTAGCACAAAGTGGGGAAGGAGTTTGAAACATATTTTGACCAACGCTTTGTAAACATATCCATATAAGTCAGCTCTAGCCCCACACTTCCCCTTTCTCTCTCCCTATCTTGATCCATGGGAAATGCTCAATAAATATTTGTTCAATAAATGGAGAAGGGAATAAAGGGGTTATACACATCAAAAAGAGATAAGTACATTTTGCACATACCAAATCACTTTTTCTCTTCCCCCGCCAAACGAATGGTGGAGAAGTATTTCAAGACAATTCCTTTGGAAGAACATATTGTTCTGTTGAATGCTCACGTACGGGTGGTGAAGACCTTGACAAACTTTGGGTATGCATCTGTGTGTGTGTGTGCGGTTAAGGAGTTAGAAGAGCATTCCCTGGTGAGAGTCAAAAGAGGAAGATCATGAAGATTCCATCCGATTAACCTATTAAAATACACATACATCCCACCTAGGCCCCTGGAGCTTTATACTAAGTAGTTGTGCAGTCAGTATTTGCTCAAATATTGCTAAATATTTGTATACTGAGTATAGATGTGAGGGAATTACTGCCCACATGCTGATGCTATGAGAGGATGGGGGAGAAAAGATAAGAGCCTCCCTTCAAACCTTTTCTCTGTCTATTCTGCTATGGTCTTCCCCTGGAAGATCCTGTGGGCTCCTTTGAGGAGATGATTGCCTGGCAAGTCCTGCAGCGGTCACTGGGGCTAGCGTTTGGCCTCTGACACAGGCTCTCAGGTATACCCACTTTATACTCTTCCAGAAGGACCTCATGCTGGCTAGATATGGAGAAACAGACTCTCTTACATATTCATTTTGGGAGTATAAACTTGATCAACTTTTGCAGAGTAATTTAGCAATACCTATCAAAAAGATATAAGATATATACCTTTGATAGTGGCAAAATCTTTTCCAGGAATCCATCTCATGGGTACACTTGAAGTTGTGCGTAGAGATGGACGTATGAAGATGTTCTTTGCAGTACTATTTATGCTAGGAAAAAACTAGAACAATTCAAATGCTAGCAATAAGTACATGGCCTAAAACAACACACTGTGGTCTACCCATACTATAGAATATTATTATTCTGTAAAAGCTGTGAGGTGGCTTTTCTCATATCACACTCTCTTGTGTTTTTCTTCCTGACTCAAGAGCATTCCTTCTCAGTGCCCTTTGCTGGGCTCACTTACTCTCAACAATAAATAATTTTCTGGCTCTAAATATCCATAGTGCTGAGATTGAAAACCCCTGGGCTAGTACAGTGCCTGGAACATAGTAAATAGTTATTAAATACTGCATATTATTCATGAATGGGGTCTAATATAGTCAGTACTCAAGAAATAATTGGTTACTAATTGACAGAAAGAGGATGAGGTAGGTCTACATGCACCAGTAAGGAAAGAATTCCAAGATACGCTGTAAAAAAGCAAAGTTCAAAACAATGTCTATATTGTTATGACTTTTGGGTTAAGGATAGGCATAAGCAAATGGGTATCCTTGTCTGTGCATAGAACCCCTATGGGAAAGAACATAAGTCTTAATAACAGTTATCTGTCAGTGGAACAGAGTTTTGAGTGGAGGGTAAGGAGACATTTTTTATTTTATTTTTATTTCATAGGTTTTGAACTGTGCTAATTTTATGTCATGAGCATATAGTGATTCTAGAACAACTGCCATCACCACCACCAAACCTGGTTTAATAAAAAACGCAAACCACAAAACCAGGACTGCTTCATCTACTTTGGATGCAACAAGACCTAAGTGTAAAAGTGGGATTTGGGCCACATGGACTGAGCCTTCTGGGTTGGTAACATGTGGGTTTTTATAGCCCTCAGAGGTGCCCTCTGCACCAGAAACCACTGGGCTCTGATCTCATTTATGTTAGTCTTTATGTCAGCCCTGAGAAGAAGGCCTCTGTGTCACCATTTTTACTGCTAAGGAAACTGAGGCCCAAAGCAGCACAGTGCCTTGCCAAGGGGGATATAGCAGAGAAGTGCCTTTTTTGCTTGGCCCCATGGGTGCCAGAGGGGAGAGCATTAGTTATCCATTGCTATGAAACGAGCATCCCCAAATGGCATCTTAAGACAACAGACATTTATTACCTCGGAGTTTCTAAGGGCCAAGAAGTCAGGAATGGCTTTGCTGGTGGTTCTAGGTCAGGGTTTGGCTTCAGGTTCCCTGTCCAGCTGTGGGCAGGGACTTCAGGCCTCTGAAGTGTGGCCTGGGCTTCCAGCCTCACTCTGCAACCAGTGGCAGGCCTTGATGCCTCCTGTCTGCCAGCCAGAGAGCTGAGCCCTTGCCCTGTGGACTCCAGGCTGCCTGAGGGGCCTCATAACATGGCAGCTGTCTTCTCCCAGATCAGTGGGCTGAGAGAGAGAGAGAGAGATTATAGTTTTTTTATCACCTGATCTCAGAAGTGCCATATTGACCACTTCTGCCAAGTTCTATGGTCTACTGGAGCATAGTGTGGGAGGAGCCTACATAAGGGTGGGCTGGGACTATCAGGATGAGGGGTCATTGGGGGCCATCTTAGAAGCTACCCCAGGGCAACTCCTACCAGGATCTTACTCTCAAAGCCTGGACTTAGGCATAGAGGAGGCACCACAGAGAAACACCTGGTGGGGAGAAGAAGGTGTGGGCTTGGGGCTCCTGCTCCAACACCAAGAACCACGCCAAGTCCTTGCATCTCCTGGGCTTCAGCACCAGGACCAACGGCAACCTGGCTGCTTTCCTTCTTCTGCTCTCAGGGATGTGAGTGCACACGTAGGAGAAGCCCAGGAGTCACGGGCATGAGCCAACTGCTCTGAGCAAATGATCTCACCAACTTGGCTCTGCAGGGGGTGCTCCATATACACTTGGTGACAGGCTAATGGCTCCTTTTCTAAGCACATGTATTGAATGCTGAGTAGGTCCTAAATCCTTTGGTAGACATGATTCATGCATTATGTCATTATTTCCCCCCCAAATATACTATAAGCTTATAACATAGTTACTACACACTAAATATTCTAATAACACTAGCCCCGACTGAGGCTGGGAAGATTAACATGTTGCCCAAAGCCACACAGGACTTACACCCAGATCAGCCTAACTCCAAATCCTCTGCTTGTCCCCCCATCATTATATCACCTTCTACCCACTCTCATCCAGTGGGATAAAGGGCTGTTCTAACAGGGAGGATGTGAACCTGGCACCTCAAAGGCATCTCAAAGGAAGTCCTTCCTTCCTTAATAAAATGGTGGAGAAGGTTCAGTCCCAAGATAAAAAGCAACTTTACTCTTTGAGTGGAGGGTGGAACCCAGACCCAAAACCTGCTAAAAGCCAGACCACTGGGCTTTCATACTTATGTGGAAGCCCATCCTCATACTAGTTTATGCAAAAAGACTTCTGCAACAGGAATGAGGCTGGATTCATTTTAAAGGTTGGAGATGATTTCTAAGAGGATGGTGTACTCGAAAGAGCCTGGTCTGTGGCATCTGGAAGATCTGCATTCAAATCCTATTCATTTGACCTTGGGTAAGTATTTAACCTCTCTCAGCTTCAGTTTCCAAATCTGTAAAATGGGACATTCATGCCAATTTCTTAGTTGAGAGGAATAAGTGAAACATAGAAGTTAAAGCCTAGTAAGCACCAAACCATATTAGTTTCTTTGTTTCCTTTAATCCTTTTTGATCATATAGCGGAAGCTCCAAATGTCTTTCCAATGAGAATGTTCTTTGGGGTGAAAAGGGCACCTTATTCTAGCCTGTTAGTTTTTTTCTCTTTTTTGGCCTTAATAGCCTCAAACACTTCTTCCAACCAATGAAGACTGCCACAGTGTTTGTGGGAGGTTTCCTGTCTTTGCCTTGTCTCTGTAAAGTCAGACCTGAAGCTCCCAGGAAAATGGGACATTGGTACAGCTGGCTTAATTTTAGCCAACTGCTACTCTGGTGGGCCAGTCAGGGGCAGGTCCTGTAGTATTTCTGGAATGGAAAAACCCCAGGTTGTTGGGTGGTGGCTGCTGCAGTAATGCTGGCCAGCTTAGTCACTGTGGGCAGGCCTGGAAGGTGGTTGGATTCCAGCAACCGAGGTCCCTTGGGGAATAGCTGCTTCTGTCTGAACTGAGCTGGGGGAGGGGAATCGGTGAGTAGACATTCCAGAGACACTCAGCTAGTCTACAACAGGATGGGAAAGAGTCCCAAATCCTCCCTGAGCTTCTCTGGTCAGAGGTTTGGGAATAAAGTCAGACCCCCATAGCTTGATCATTCAAAGACAGTTGGCTTAATAGAACCAGAGAAGAATAGCATCTGTTCAGGTAGGGAGGCCAGCTCAGGGCAAAGAGTAGGTGGTCCTCAGGAATTGAAGAGTGGTTGGACCAAGCCTTGAAGGGACTTTTCTAGAGATTAAGTATGGGGGCTCCATAGCCAGACCTGCTTTGGCATTTCTGGGGGAGAAGCAGGCTGAGAGACAAGGTCCAGGAAATGGAAAGAGCCCTGGAGAGAGAGAGTCAGCACTCCAACTGACCTTGTGACTCTGGGAAAACCACTTCCTTCTCTGGGTCTCAGTTTCCCTGCTTATAAAGTAGGAAGGGCATGTTCTTTTAGAGACCACCCCCACAGCTCTGAAAATCTCTGATTCATTTCTGAGGTTTTGGCCTCATCTCTCATAATCTGGAGATCTGCCAACAAGCAAATATTTATGGAGCACTTGGCGTCTTGTCAGCTAAGGTAGAAACAAGGGAGAAACAAGTAATTTCAAAACCAGTCTTGCCCTCCTGGATCTCATCAAGGACACTCAGATATATACAGGCTCACATACAATACCCAATGTGAAATATTGATCTATGGGGGTCCAGAGGAAGAGAGATCAAGATGACCTGAACCAGTCTAGGAAGGCTTCCTGGAGGAGGTAGAATTTGAGCCAGGCCTTGCAAGATGGACAGAATTCACTAAGTTCGGAGAATGGAGTGGGGTGTCTCAAGCAAGGCCTGCTGGAAAGTCAGGGCTCACAGATACATCTGTGTGGGGTGTGCAGCATACGACTCCAGGGGGCACCATTCACATCATGTTCTTTGTGTCTACACTCCCTGTATATGACTGTGTGACCTGGAAAAGTGCAGGCATGGACGAAGGATGTCTTCTAGGTCTGCAGGAGCCCATTTACCCATCTTTCCTGTGAGGGGTACTCGTCTCCCATCTTTGGGGAATCGACTCTGCTCATTCTCCCTGAACAGGGCTCCTAGTGCAGCCCAAGAGCTCACATTCAGATTGGGATCGGGGGCAATTGACATAACTCTCCATCTCTTGGTTTCCTCCTTGAAAGCAGGCATCACAAGAATTCCTGTCCCTTGGGATTGTGGAGGAGATGAAAGCAGATGTAAAGTGCCTAACTCTGGGCTTGATAAATGAACACTTTTATGATGACTGGCCTTGGGGAAGAGAGAGAAAGGCTGGGTAGAGTGGTTCTTGGAAGCTGCTGGGTGCTAGGGAGGGTGGAAGTGAGCAGCTTGTGGTTGGGCTGGGATGAGCCACTACCACATGGTAATGATTTTGCCATAAATCATAAATGTGGATGCCTCCCAGGGTACCAGAAGGGTCTCCAGGGGAGAACTGTTTTAGGAAAAATGTTTTTGTGAAGTATATTGGAGCCAGAGACCCAGGGGACTAGAGTTCTTTTCTTTGCCTGTCAGGAACCTTGGGCCACTCTCTGCCTCTGGGCCTCTGTCTGTTCCCCACCCACACCGGTAAAGGAATGTCACAGTGGCTGGGCCCCTTGGCCACCTGGGAACTAGTTAAGGAGATTACCAAGTACCAAGATTCAGGTACTTGGGAGAGGCTGAGCTTCCCAGGAAACATCACGACTCTAGGTAGACAGCTCAGCCAGCTCGGATGTGAATCCATGGCAGTGAGATCTGTGCCAGCCGATCTTACTCTCTGTCTGTTCACACCAGCTGTGCAGACACAGGGCTGAGCAGCAGGAGACCCCAGCTCACTCCAGCCCTACTCAGGCTTGTCGTCCTGACCCAGGAGTCTTCTGGCGGTAACTGGTGCCCAGTCAGGGCAGAAGCTTCTCCCATAGGCTCAAACTCAGGCCAGGCTCAACCTCCTTTTCCTGTGGCTTGTGTAGCAGAGGGTTGAGTGGTTCTCGCCTTAGACTGGTGGGGGATGCCTGCACCCTTGACCCTTAGGGACCCATTCTAGAAGGGTTTCTAGGCTTAGGGCCAGGATGATGATGATAATAAGTATTCATTTAAAAAATAAAATAGTTTCATTGAGATATAAAATTCACCCTTTAAAAGCATACTATGGGGCAGCGCCTGCGGCTCAAAGGAGTAAGACGCTGGTCCCATAAGCCAGAGGTGGTGGGTTCAAACCCAGCCCTGGCCAAAAACTGCAAAAAAAAAATAAAAATAAAAAAAATAAAAGCATACTATGTACAATTCTTTGGTTTTAAGCATATTTACAAAGTTATTCAATGATCTAATTGCAGAACATTTTCATCACTGTGAAAAGGGATGAAAGCTACCCATTAACAGTCACTCTCCATTCTCCCTCTGTCCTCAGCCCCTGACAACCACTAATCTATGTTTTGTCTCTCTCAATTTGAGGCATATAAATTAAACCATATAATATGTGGTCTTTTGTGACCGGTTTCTTCTTCCTCTTAGCACATGTCTTTAAGATACTTCAATGTTGTATCATGTATCCATTCTTCATTTTTTATTGTTGAATAATATTCCATTATTATGGACATACCACCTTTTGTTCATTCATTCATCAGTTGATGGATTGGGTTGTTTCCACTTTGGGTCTATTATGTCTAGCACTGTTATGAACATTTGTGTATGCACATGTGTTTGCATTTTGCAATTTGTCTGCACATATGTTTTCAGTTCTCCTGGGCACATACCTTGGAGTGGAACTGGTGGGTCATATGCTAACTCTGTTTAGCTTTTTAGAACTGCCAAACCCTTTTCCAATGTAGCTGCGTCATTCTATAATCCAACCAGCAAAGTACAAAGGTTCCAATTTCTCCACATCCTCGTCAACACTTATTATTTGTGATTTGTAGTCTAGCCATCCTAGTGAGTATGAAGTAGTACATCATCATGATTTAAGAGCATTTTTGTATGGGCTTATGGATATATTGGTGTGTGTTCTTTGGAGATACATCTATTCAGATGATTTGCAGATTTTAAAAATTGAGTTGTCTTTTTATTATTGAGTTGTAAGTTCTTTATGTATTATAAATACTAGACCCTTATCAGATATATGATTTGCATTTTTATCTCCTGAGGGTTGTCATTTTACTTGCTTGATAGTATCCTTTAAAGAACATAAGTTTTGGCTCAGTGCCTGTGGCTCAACGGGCTAAGGCGCCAGCCACGTACACCTGAGTTGGCTGGTGCTAATCCAGCCCCGGCCCACCAAAAAACAATGACGGCTGCAACCAAAAAATGGCTGGGCGTTGTGGCGAGTAACTGTAGTCCCAGCTACTTGGGAGGTGGAAGCAGGAGACTCGCTTGAGCCCAGGAACTGGAGGTTGCTGTGAGCTGTGATGCCACAGCACTCTAACCAGGGTGACAGCTTGAGGCTCTGTCTCAAAAAAAAAAAGAGCATAAGTTTTTAGTTTTTGCAAAGAACAATTTAAATATTTTTTTTCTTGTTATTTGTACTTTTGGTTCTCTGTCTAAGAAACCACTCGAGCTTGTGAAGATTCACTCCTATGTTTTCTTCTAGGAATTTTATAGTTTTAGTGCTTTCATTTAGGTCTCAAATCTATTTTTGAGTCAACTTGTATATATGGTAAAAGGATGGGTCTAATTCCACCCTTTTGCATGTGGATATCCAGTCGTCTCAGCATTGTTTATTGAAAAGACTATTCTTGCTCCCACTGAATTTTCTTGGCACTGTTGTTAAAAATCAGTTAACAATGAATGTAAAGGTTTATTGAGGGACTCTCAATTCTGTTCCATTGATCTACATATCTATCTTTATGCTAGGACTACACTGTCTTGATTATTGTGGCTGTGTAGTAAATTTTGAAATTGGAATGTGTGAGTTCTCCATCTTTATTTTTTAGAATTATAGAAATACAATTGATTTTTGTACATTGATCTTGTATCCTGCAACCTGTTGTACTTATTAGCCCTAATTGTACGTGTGTTGTATAATCTGCAAATGAAGGTAGTTTTACTTCTTTCTCCCTCAGTCTGGATGCCTTTAATTTGTTTTTCTTATTTGTCCTCACTAGACCGTCCAATACAATGTTTAATAGAAAGTAGACATCCTCTTATTGTTCTTGATATTATAAGAAAAGTTTTCAGTCTTTCACCATCAAGAATGATAACTGTGGGGTTTTCATAGATGTCCTTTATCAGATTAAGAAAGTGTTCTTCTATTCCTAGTTTTTTAGGTGAATTTTTTTCCTCACAAAGGGGGTTGTATTCTGTCAAATGCTTTTTCCATGTCTGTTAAGATGACATGTGGTTTTTGTTCTTTATTCTATTAATATAGTGTATTACATTGATCTTTAGATGTTAACACAATCCTGAATTCCTGGAATAAATACCACTTGGTCATGGTGTATAACCTTTTTTATATCTTGCTTAATTAGGTTTGCTAGTATTTTATTGAGAATTTGTGTGTCTATATTCATAACAGATACTGATCTGTAGTTCTCTTGTGATGTCTTTGTCTGATTTTGATATCAGGGTAATACAGGCCTTATGGAATGAGTTGAGAAGCATTCCCTTTTCTATTTTTTGCAAGAGTTTGTGTTGATTCTTCTTTAAATGTTTAGTAGAATTTGCCAACCAAGTCCTTTGGGCCTGAGCTTTGCGGAAAGTTTTTTGATTACTAATTCAAACTCTTTATTTATCATAGGTCTCATCAAACATTCTATTTCGTCTTGGGTCAGTGTTGATGGTTTGTGTCTTTCTAGAAATCTGTCCACTTAATCTGTTACCTAATATTTTGAAATACATGGTTTGTAGTGCTCCCTTTTCATCTTTATTTCTACAAGATTGGTACTCATGTTCCTTATTTCATTTCCAATTTTTGTATCATCAACCTAGCTTAAGGCTTGTCAATTTTTTTTTTTTTTTAAGAAACAGTCTCACTCTGTCATCATGGGTAGAGTGCCATGGCAACATAGCTCACAGCAAGCTCAAACTCTTGGGCTCAAGTGATCCTCACAATGCCTGGCTAGTTTTTTCTATTTTTAGTAGAGACAGAGTCTCACTCTTGGCTGGTCTCAAACTTCTGAGCTACTTGTCTTGGTTTTTTTTTTCTAATATCCTAAAGTGGAAAGTTGAATATTTATTTGAGATCTTTATTCTTTTTTGAAATATAAGTGTCATAGCTATAAAATTTCCCTCTAAATCCTGTTTTAGTTACATCCCATAAATTTGTTATGTTTTATTTTCATTTTTATTCATCTTAAAGCATTTCTACTTGTCCTTGTGATTTATTCCTTGATCCACTGGTTATTAGAAGTGTGTTGTTTAGTTTCAACAATTTCCCAAATTTTCTGTTATTGCTAATTGTAATGACTAATTCTATCTTGACTGGGGCAAGGTTGTCCAGAATATATATTATTTCTGGGTGTGTCTGTGATGGTATTTCCGGAAGAGATTAGTATTTGAATCAGTGGACTGTGTTGTTTAGCTTCAACAATTTCCCAAATTTTCTGTTGTTGCTAAATGTAATGACTAATTCTATCTTGACTGGGGCAAGGTTGTCCAGAATATATATTATTTCTGGGTGTGAATGTGATGGTATTTCCGGAAGAGATTAGTATTTGAATCAGTGGACTCGGTAAAGTAGACTGCCCTGTTGGTGTGGGTGGATATCACCTGATGTATGAGGGCCTAAATGGAGTAAAAGACAAAGGAAGGAGAAATTTATCCTTTTGCCTACTGCCTCTCTGCTTGAGCTGAGATTTCAGTTTTCTCCTGCTCTTAGACTGACTTACACCATTGCTTCCTGGGTTCTACAGTTTTTGGATTCAGTCTGAAATTATACCTCCAGCTATCCTGACTCTCCAGTTTGCAGATGGCAGATATGGGACTTCTCAGCCTCCATAATTGCATATGCCAGTTCCTCATAATAAATTTCTTCTCTTTTATATAGCTATATGTATTGTCTATCTCCGTTTGTTTCTGTTTCTCTGGAGAACCTAATACATTGATTTCTAGTTTTAATCCATTGTGTCAAAAAACATACTGTATATAATTTCAGTCCTTTTAAATTTATTGAGACTTATTTTATGGCCTAATATATGATCTATCTTGGAGAATGTCCCATGTGCACTTGAGATAAATATGTGTTCTGTTGTTGTTGGATGGAGAGTTCTGTAGATATCCATTAGATCTAGTTCATTTATATGTTGTTCAAGTGTTCTATTCCATTGCTAATGATCTGCCTAGTTGCTATAGCCATTATATTGAAAATGGGGTATTGAAATCACCAACTATTATTGCTGAATAGTCTATTTCTCCTGTTCTGTCATCCTTTGCTTCATATATTTTGGAGCTGTGTTGTTAGGTACATATATGTGTGTAATTGTTATGTCCTCATGATATATTTATCTTTATTGTTATAAAATTTCCATCTGTATCTCCAGTGACAAGTTTGTCTTAAAGTCCATCTTGTTTTATATTAGTGTATAGTCACTCCAGCTCTCTTTTAGGCATTATTTGTACAGTAAATCTCCTTCCATCTTTTTACTTTAAATCTATTTGTGTATCTAATTCCAAAGTGTTGTCTCTTATAGACAACATATAGTTGGGGAATATATTTTATTCTTTTCATTGGAGTATTTAATTCACTTACATTATTGTAATTACTGATAAGGTAGGGTTAGTATCTACAATTTTGCTATTTGTTTTCTTTTTTTTTGTTGGAGACGGAGTGTCACTATGTCACTCTGGGTAGAGTGCAGTAGCATCATGGCTCACAGCAACCTCCACCTCTTGGGCTTAAGCAATTCTCTTGCCTCAGCCTCCCAAGAAGCTGGGACTACAGGCGCCCATCACAACACATGGCTGTTTTTTGTTGCAGTTACCACTTTTGTTGCAGTTAGCTGACCAGGGCAGGTTGAACCCACTACCTTTGGTATATGGGACTGACACCCTACCCACTGAGCCACAGGTGCCACCCTGCTATTTGTTTTCTATGTGCATTATGTCTTTTTCTTTCTGAAGTCCACCATTGCTGTCTTCTTTTGTAT
This sequence comes from Arctocebus calabarensis, assembly GCA_963573935.1. NCBI lineage: Eukaryota > Metazoa > Chordata > Mammalia > Primates > Lorisidae > Arctocebus > Arctocebus calabarensis. The sequence continues at coordinate 37,033 of CAUYON010201088.1, read as the reverse complement.
TAAATAGGTATTTTCTAATATACAATTTTAATTCAATTGTTGCTGTCACTATTTTTTTAAGTTCTTTTCTTTTTTTTTTTTTTTGCAGTGTTTTGGCTGGGACTGGGTTTGAACCCACCACCTTTGGCATATGGGGCCAGTGCCCTACTCCTTGAGCCACAGCCACTGCCCCTAAGTTATTTACTTAGTGAGTGCCCTGGGAATTATAACTGACATCTTAAATTAAACACTTTAATTTAGATTAATACCAATTTAATTTCAATAATATACAAAATCTTTGCCCCAAGATAACTTCTTCATCACTCTCCTCCTTTATACTGTTACTGGCATACAACTTACATGCTTGTGAGTTATAAAACCAGCAATAGTTTTTAAACTATTGATTTAGGCCATTGTCTTTTAAATCAGAGAGTTAAAGAAAAGAGTTATAAATAAGAAAATATCTTTACAGTGTCTTTTATATTTGCCTATGTAATTACTGACACTATATTTCTTCATGTGGATTTGCATTACTGTCTAGTGCCTTTCAATCAGCCTGAAGGATTCCCTTTTGCATTTCTTGTAGACTAGATCTGTTAGTAATGGATTCTCTCAGTTTAAAAAAAAAACATAGGACTATCTTAATTTCTCCTTTATTTATGAAGAATAGTTTTGCTGGATCTAGAATTAATGTTCAAACATCTTTTTTTCCCAGCACTTTGAATATGTCATCCTCTTGCCTTCTGACCACCAGACTGATAAAAGATCAACTGAATCTTATTGAGAATTCCTCACATAAGCCAGTTTTCTCTTGTTGCTTTCAAGATTCTTTCTTTGTCTTTGACCATTTAACCATGATGTGTTTTCATAAAGAATCCTTGGAGTTTATCCTACTTGAAGATTGTTGAGTTTCTTGGATATGCAAATCAGAGTTTTCATCAAATTTATGCAATCTTCTACCATTATTTATTAAAATATTCTTTTTGCTTCTTTGTCTCTTCTCTCGGACACTTTTTATGTATATAGTTAATGATGTGTCACAGGTCTTTGAATCTCTGTTCAGTTTTCTTCATTCTTTTATCTTTCTGCTAAACAGACTGGATAATCTAATTAATCTGTTTTCAAGGTAACTTCTTATTTTCTCTGTTCAAATCTACCATCGAGCCCCTCTGATAAGTTTTTTTATTTCAGTTATTGTATTTTAAGCTTCAGAATCCTATTTGGTTTCTTTTTAAAAAATAGATGCCTCTAGGACAGCGCCTATGGCTCATCGAGTAGGGTCCTGGCCCCATATACTGAAGGTGGCGGGTTCAAACCCGGCCTCGGCTGAACTGCAGAACAGAAAAATAGCCGGGCGTTGTGGCAGGTGCCTGTAGTCCCAGCTACTCAGGAGGCTGAAGCAAGAGAATCGCCTAAGCCCAAGAGCTAGAGATTGCTGTGAGCTGTGTGATGCCACGGCACTCTACTGGCACTCTACGATGGCGAAAAAGTGAGACTCTGTCTCTACCAAAAAAAAAAAAAAAATAGGTGCCTCTCTACCATGCCATTATTTCCCAATCATGAGATAATTTGAAGTAATATGTACACACTCATTCAACAACTTTAATCACATGTTTGTGTGTGTAAATTTGTACACCAAACATATGACTTTGTGCTTAGGACAAAGAGAGTCAATCTAAAAAACATTATTAAATAAGGTATGATATAGGTGGCATGATGGAAGTTGGTGTGATGACACATTGTACCCATAATATCTCAACTCTGTTTTGGGGAGTTGAGGTGGAAGGAGAAAGGATGTCTGTACTGGCACATAAAGTAGAATTTTCTATGATAATGGAAATAGTCTACTCTCTATGCTGTCCAGTACGGCAGCCACTAGCTCCCTTACTTGAAATGTGGTTAATATAATTGAAGAATATTTAATTGTATTTAATTTCAATTAATTTAAATTTGAATTTAAACAGCTACATATGACTAGTGGCTGGCGTACAGGGCAGCTCAGCCATAGATCAAATTCACCGGAGCTTCCCCTTAGGTCTGCCATCACTCTGTGGTCACCTTTGAGTCCACCTGTGAACAGAATTGTGTGGCATAAAGATGCCTTACTCGGGGGTCAGAACCCTTGAAAAACAAGGGTTCTGCACCCAAATCCTGGACTATGTGACTGAGTAGCCTTGCCCCAGGGACTCAGTCTTTCTGTGCTTCAGTTTCCTCATCTGTAAGAACAATAATGCTTTCTCTACATATCTCATAGACTTGTGATGAGGTCATACCTGTGTCCAGGCTGGGCTGAAATGTACAGATGGGGTATAAGTGAGTTGGGGGTAATGGTATCTGACCTATAATACAGTCTTCTGTTTGTTTGTTTGTTTTGAGAGAGCCGCAAGCTATCGCCCTGGGTAGAGTGCTGTGGCATCACAGCTCACAGTAACCTCCAACTTGGGCTCAAGTGATTCTCCTGCCTCCACCTCCCAAGTAGCTGGGACTACAGGCTCCTGCCACAATGCCAGGCTATTTTTTTTGTTGTTGTTGCAGCTGTCATTGTTGTTTGGCGGGCCTGGGCTGGATACCAACCTGCCAGCTCAGGTGTATGTGGCTGGCGCCTTAACCGCTTGAGCCGCAGGCACCGACCCTGTAATACAGTCTTGAACTAGGCTGGTCCTTGCAGCCATACAGCCTGGGCTGAACTCAGGTGTGGGCTGTTGTAGACTAAATGTACCAGGTGACTTGATGCAGGACCTCACAGAATCTATTCTGACCTGAGGCTGGTTCTGTACACTCAGTCCTCATCTTCCCCCATATTTACTCTACCTGAGGTTTCTCCACCTCAATAAATGGCAACTCAGTCTTTCTAGTTGCTCAGTCCAACTCCCTGCAGCCATTCTTGATGCCTCTCTTTCCCTCCCATCCTGTGTCTAATCAAAGAGAACGTCCTGTTGCCTTGACCTCAACCCAGAATCCAAAGGCTTCTTCCTTTTCTCACAGGAACACGTGGAGCCACCCTGTCACCACCCTGTCCTGGGGGTTATTACTGTGATCTCTTCTCTGGTCCCCCTTGACTCCCCACAAAGCCTCCCTGCCACATCCCAGAGAAAGCCAAGACCCTTCCGGGCACCTACAAGTCACACTTACTCTGTCTCTGACCTCATCTCCACATGTTCCACCCCAGCCATACAGTCTGTTGCTGTTCTTTGAACATGCTAAGCCTCAGGGCCTTTGCACTTACTGTCCCCCCTGCCGAGAATGTTCTCCTCATGGCTCATCCTTTATTGCCTTCAGGTTTCTGCTCACATGTCACCTTGTCAGAGAGGCTTTCTCTGTACAACTAACGTAAAATGGCTGCCTTCCCCCCTCGTACACCCACGTACCTACAACAGCACCTTGCACAGAGTAGATTCTTGACCATGACAGTTGAACAAGTGGAATCCTGGTCAGACTGAACTGTTGGCAGCTCAGACAGTAAAGCAGCACTGGATAGGGAGTCAGGACACTTACCGTGTGACTTGAGCAAACTACTCACCTTCTCTGGACTTCAGATGCCCTATCTGGACATTGAGGCCTGAACGAGGGACTGAACACTCTTGAAGCTTACCTTTTGTTTCAAAGAGTCCATGACTCCAAGTTCCTCAGTGTCCCTAATTCTGCCTGTGTGCTTATCTGATGGCTTGGGGAGGTGGCCCTCCAGAGGGGCTAGCCAAGGGATCACCAAGGAAGGAGAAAGGTGGGGTCTGGGGCAGGGACTGAAATGCCAAGGGGACAACGTCTGTGGAACACAGGCTCTTGGAAGCGACTCTATTGGTTTGGGTTCTTTTCACACAGCCGAATCAGCAATTCCTTGGTCCTTGTTTTATTTGTGTCTTCAGTTGGTTTTTTAAATGTACTAATGGGGCTAGTTCTGTTCTTTCTTGCTGGTAACAGTGATGACCTGTATCTCTCCTTCTGCACTATCACAGTCTACTTTCTGCCTGGATTCTTTCCTCCCCAGTAAATTTAAGCACCAAAGTAGTATTTCTTTAGGATTCTCTGGCTCCACGAATTTGGGGAGTCCTGACCCATTTTTCCCCCGTTTCACCAGAAAGGCCTGTCGCCCCACCTCATCCTCAGACCCCAGATTGCAGAGCCTCACCCTCCCTCCTGTTTCTCATGGACACAGACACCCAGGAGCCAAGGCCCCCTTTCCCTTTCTCTTCTCTAAACCCCAGAAGGGGCCGCCTGCTGCTTGGCTATTTTTATCCCAGGAGCTTTCTCAAGGAGAAAGCAGCCTGCATCCCTGAGCCAAGGCACGGGGCTGTGTCCCTGTGGAAAACCTCCCCTCATGGGGAAAGAATCCAGGGGATTTTTTTTGGGTCTTGGCTTGGAGCCTTTCTTTTTGTGCATCCCTCACTAATGTATTGGGGGGTTAGTTGTTGATATGTTATTTTATTATAGGAAAGAAAGCACAAGATTATGAATCAGGCCTGGACGTCAAGTCTTGTGCAATTTGTGATCACCCTGGAGTTTGGGTTTTAAAAGAAAAACCCTAATCTTGTTCGTGTCAATACTGGGATGGAAACAACTCAGTGTAATGGAAAACTGGCTGGTCTGGAGACAGGAGTGGGAGTTGGGGTCAAAACTTAACATGACTAATAAGTATTGAACACACACCCACACACGGCTCCATTCTCTAGGCTTACAATGCTCCTAAAGGGAAGAGACGATGAGTGCCCCAGTCTTATACATGGGGGAACTCTGAGGCTTGGCAAGGTTAAATCATTTGCCTAAGGTTTTTAGGAATGCAGGAAGGGCCAGGATTTACACCTAGGATTTGGAAAGCAACTGGTTTGCTCAGTTTCCCTCCACTGGGGTTTACGTTTCAGCTCTAACCATGGCATCTGTGTGACCCAAGGCAAGATGCTTCACCTCTCTGAGACTTGTGTCCTCACCTGTAATGGGAATTGTAATACTTGGCCTATGGATGTTTGGGGAGATTCACTGAGATAATGCACTTAAAGGGCTTGGGGCAGAGAAGAAAATAAATGCTAGTGTGTCATGGTCACCTGCCATTCCCTCATGGGGGCTCCTGACTGCATCAGTTCCTGAGGACCCAGGTTTCTGTCTGGCTCCTCCAGACATGTCTGTGGAGGTTCCTGCACTTTGTTTTTCTTGTCCTTGGAGTTTTCCTTTCATGTTTCCTTAGGACTTCTGGATGGTGGTGATTTTGAAGACACCTGTTTTTCATGGGAGGAGAGTGTTGGGAGGAAAACAAAGTATTGGGCAGAGGTTCTGTGAGTTTGAATCTCAGGTTTCCCACTGTTTGGGGTCAGAAATGCAATATATTTATTGCAGGAAACACCTGTGATGGATAAAAGAGAGGGAGCAGGAAGAGGTGGGGAGAGCCTTCAAGAGGTGTCCTCTTTTCTTTTCTGCAGCACATTGGAAGAATAAGCATTGTCTTAGGCCACAAACACTAAGGAAAGCTGATGAGCCAAAGGAAAGGTCTGTGCATCCTTTTCATAACATCTAACACCACAGATGAGCAAAACAGTCCTTGAATAATCCGCATGCAGCCCACAGGCCGCAAGTTGGACATCCCATGGGATTGTGTGACCCAGAAAGAGAAGAAAGAAGGAAGAAGATTGGGATAGTAAGTCTTGCCCTGAAGCAGAATTGCAAGAAAGGGTCAGTCAGGCTGACAGGCTGAAGGAGGAATCGCACGTCTTCCAGGAATAGGCTTGTACCAGTGTCCCGCGTCCTGCCGTGCTCACTCATTGGCTGGGGGCACCTGGAGGAGGCGTGTCTTCAGTGAGAATGGAATGGTGGATCCAGGTGAACAGCAGCTGGGGCTGTCAGTCAATTAAGCTGTCCCCAGCAGGAGATCCAAGATACTTGTTCACTGCCACCATGTTGGCTTGCTCACTGGGCAGCCTTGGGAAACTTACTCAAGCTCTCTGAACCTCAGATTGAGCATCTGTACAATGAGATGATAATATTCAGCATCTGTGTGTGTGTGGGGGGACTGGTTATTTCAGTTTTCCAATTGCCGTGTGACAAACCACCCCTAAATTTAGGGACTTAGGACAACAATAATGTATTGATTCTCACAATTCTCTGTGTTAATGGGGTTCAGTTGGGGGAAGGGTTTCTTCTGCACAATGTGGTGTTGCTCAGGTCATTCACGAGGCTACAGTCAGATGGGTGCTTTGCTGGAGCTAGAATGTGCACAATTCCTCAACCTCCAGGGTCTCTCTCCACGTGGCCTCCCATCACTTGGTAGTCTAGTCTGAGCTTTACAGCAGGCCCCGCTAAGGGGTAGCGTTCCATGAGGACCACCCCACTGTACTGCATCTGTCAGGCTCTGCCTGCATCGTGCTTGCCGCTATATCCCTGATGGAAGCAAGTCACAAGGCCAAGCCCAGAGTCCATGTGCAAGGGCGGGAATACCAGAAGGCTTTATTCATCATGGGTCGGCCATGGCACAGGTGGCCACAGGGTGTGAAGGAATGAAGGGATAGTGTTGCTAAGTGTTTGGTAGTGTCTTGTGTGCCTCAATAAATGTGCCCAATAAACATCGGCTGGGGCAGGATGAAATTGCTCTCGGAAAGGCAGCAGGGGTTAAAAGAGCTCTCTCTGGCTCTCGGAGAACATGGCAGAGGGGGATGGGCGGGGGACACAGAGGGCATACATGTGCCTTGTCCCTGCCCAAGAATTCCTAGGAAGAAGGGAATGGAGGAGGCCTAATTACAGAATCTAAGTTTGAAGGAAGATCCAGGTCAACAGAAACCTAAGAGGTCAGAGCAGGACCCTCTGGGGATGAGGAGAGGGCCTCCTGCCAAGAAGCTTCCCAGTGGGAAGGAATCACAAATTTGGCATGACTGGGAGAAGAAGTCTCGTGGAAACTCTCAATGCATCAACTCCTGGAGGCTTCCTCAAGGGAGACATGGGTGGAGGCTTCTCTGTGAGCTCAGTCCTCGTGGAGGACAGTGAGAGGAAATAGCAAGAACTCTCTCGGGAATATTCCCACAAGGGCTTCAGTCTCAGGAGACTGGTGAGCATACAATTGAGGAAGGCTCAACAAAAAAAAATATTATTGAAAGAATGAAAGTTTAAATGATCAAGTGGAAGAATCATTTGGTGGATGGCAGGGCAGAATTTGGAAGAGGAGACTGGGCATGGTAGCTTGCACCTGCAATCTTAGCACTTTGAGAGGCCAAGTTAGGAGGATCATTTGAGGCCAGGAGTTTGATACCAGCCTGAGCAACATAGTAAGACCCCAATCTCTAAAAAAAATTGGCCAGGTGCGGTGACATGCATGTGTAGTCCCAGCTACTCAGGAGGCTGAGGCAGGAGGATCACTTGAGCCCAGGAGTGTGGAGTTGCAGTGAGCTATGGTGATGCCACTGCACCCTAGTCTGGGCAAAACCTTGCTTCAAAAAAAAAAAAAAAATTCGAAGTTGAGGAGTTCAAATTTACATTCATTGTTTCACAAAATTGTTTCAACCCTCCTCTCTGACCCTCCTTCACCAATGAGAAACTGATGCCCAGAGATGCTTAGTAACTATGGTCACATAGTTTACAAGTGGCTGAACTGGAGCTCAAACCCCAGACCCTCCACCACAACTCCACATTAGGTAAAATGCACCTTACCATTCCCGATGCGGCAAAAAGAACTTCTCGGGGAAACCTGGCAAACAGGCCCAGACAAGAGAACAGGTGAGTTCAGTGCCTGCCAAAGCCAGACAGTGCCCCCTTCCCCCCACTTCCTGGGGAGCCAGGCCACCCAATGCAGCTGCTTCCACCCCCTCCACCTTCCCCCCCATCCTGCCACTGGGCCCATCCCCTGTCCCCTCCATGCCCAGGGCTGAGGTCATTCAATCTTCGTCCCAGCACCAAGGCTTTTGAAGGGGGCCCCTCAGCTCTGAAGTATGGATGAAAGAGTAGATAGTGGCAATGGAAAATGAAACAAAACCCCTTTCTTTGTGTCCCGAACAGTATACCAAGTCCTGGGCAGGGGAAAAATGGGTGGCTGGAACCAACTCCTCTTTGACAGCTGCAGTAGGAAGACCCAGGGGGAAGCAAACAGAAAGAGCCCAGAAAAGACTGACATAACCCAGCCACAACTCTGGCAAGGAAAACGGCTTATTCATATTTGAAGAGGTATTGGATGCTAGTGGCATCCTAAGTGCTAGAAGCGAGGCGCTGCCATCCAAATAAATCTAAACAAAGTAATGAGATGAAGGAGCCTCAGACAAAAGGCCTTGGCAGGAGGGGTAGGGAGAGAACAGAAGGGAGGGGGCAGAGAACTCACTGGGGCCTTGGGCTCCAATTGTGCCTTTAGTAGCCTTTGGTTTGCCCTCTAGTAAGTCTCTCAATCTTTCGGAGGTGTCTGACAAAAGCTAAAGTTCTTACCATCCCTCTAACACCAAAGGTACATGCTGATAAAATATAAAGGGGGGGCCATCCTTGGGCCCTCTGGGACAGTGGGTCTTCGTGAGAGGTGTTTATCCCATGGCCCACCCCAGAAACAGGGTCAGTGAGGTAGAGAAGCGGACATGGCATTAGCTTTTGTAAAAAGCTTTCCAGTTGGGAATATTGCCCCAGGAACCCTAGAGAGTACCTCAGCTTTCAAGGAGCAAAGGTGTTAGGTGTTCTGTTCTAGCAATGAGAACAAGTGAATCCAAGCCAGGGGCTGTACCGCACACAGCCCTAGGCATCCTGACTGCCTGGGGTCCCCAACCAATTCCACACAGCAGGTAGTCACTCACCTGATGGCTCTAGGAGACCTGTACGGTCTTCCCATTATGCAGTGTAGCCAAAACCCTTATCAAGGTTCACAAAACTTACAGGATCCATTCCTCAAATGCAGCACATATGCACTCCCACCTCAGGGCCTTTGCACTTGCTGCTCCTGCTGCCTGGAATATTATTCCCCCAGAAATCCACAGGGGTTGTGCCTTCACCCCTGTGGGTCTTTGCCTAACTACCCTATCTAAATAGCACCCTGCCTTCTCTTACTTCCCCACCCAACTTGAACTCTTCCTCAAGTATATTTCTTTACATATGTTGTTCATTTTCTGTCACCTGCTGTAGAAGGTAAGTCATAAGAGGGCTAAGTCTGTTTTGTTGCCTCTGTCTCACCAGCACCTGCAGCAGTGTCTAGCACGTGGCAGTGGTTCAATAAATATTTGTTGAATGAATGAATAATGCTAATTTGCTCCTCTCTGTTGTCCAACAGGATGCAGATGTCATTTTCAAATTTGGTTAAAAATTCCCTGAGAACAGAGAGCTTCTTTTTGAATCTGTTTTCCCATGTAGACAGTAAATAAGTAAATAAATAGCAGCTATTTGGCACCTATAGTATACTCAGCCCCCTGTAGGCGAAAGAAAAGAACCAGCAAAGTAAAGGATTAGTCCCTTTCCTCAAGGTCTCCCCAATCCAGTGGAGTGTAGCACTAAGGTCAGAGGACATCTCAAGAAGCAACTGTCCAGAATCATGAGGAATAAGAGTTGAAGTTCCAAGAGGGCTGGGAGGTTTTCTAGAGAAGGGGACACATTCAGTGCCCTTTGAAGAACAAGCCGTACAGGGTAAGCAGTTTGAAGAAGACCTTTCCCTAGAGGGCAACCAGGTAGCAAAGAACTGGGTAATCAGCCCTTAGCCCCTGGTGAAGGAAGGTGGGCCAGAGGCACAGGGGGGGTCTCTGTAGGCATGTCTCCTCAGGCTCCCCACACCAGGTCACCCCATACAACCTAGAGGCCAGGCTAGACCTGACACAATTGTTAGGGTACTGTCCCTGTGGCCCAGGAATCTGGGAAGGGAACATGCTGGTCCAATGTCCAGATAGGGCTGCAGTCAGCCCAAAGCAACTTGGACAAGGCTGAGGAAACTTGCTGGGCCTCAGTTTTGTTATCTGTAAGATAAGACCAAGCACACTTTCCTCACAGAATTGTGGAGAGGCCCGTTATCTGGAACTCTGGTTCCAAATCAACAAAGAGAGTCCCATTATTATTGACTCCCAGGTCCTGGCCAGAGGGATGGACAGGCCGAGGTTCCCTAAAGGGGTCCCTCTCTCTCTGGGCATCAGCTTCATTGATGGACCAGGGGACCATTTCTAGTCTCTTCCTATCAGCCCTCACCTCTTTGCCTGCCAGACTCCTTCTCAGACGTGAATCTGTATCTGGCCAGTGATTACTTAAGAGCCCAGGGAACTGAAGTCAGGGGAGCAGAGGTCATACGATCTGGGGGGAAGGTGGGAGCTGAAGGCAGTGGGGTCAATTTCCTTGGAGGAAAAATTCTCCCTCTCTCACCTCCACTGCCTACCTCTACCTTTCCCTGCCTTAGAACCTACAGGCCTTCTAACCTAGGCCAAGATTCTCACTTGGAATCTTCTTTCCTTTTGGAGCAGAGTGCCAAGGTGGGGGTGGGGGAGTGGGAACAACAGTGTTTGCCAGTTCTGGATTCTAATTCACTGATTTTTTTCTAGTTATGACGTTGACCAAGATATCCAACCTCCCTGACTCTGAGTCCTGTCTGTAAAATGGAGATCATAAGAGCCACCAGGGGTTGCAGCAGCCAGCCTCTAGCGTGGTACCTGGCATGCTGAAGTCCCACAGTTGCTGAGCATCTCTGTTGACTTCTAGCCCTCCCATGAGCCCGGCCAGTGCCTGGTCTCTCCTTTATTCCTCTCACCTGCTGCTTCTCTGAGTCTGCAGGCTTGGCTGCCCTGTTTTCTGCTCCAGGCAAGAAAGTTAAGTGTTTAGCGACCCCTCTTGGCAAGTCCATGTTACAGCTGCCGTGGTGGGAGAGGGAGCCCACAGGAGAGGCTGCCAGCTGTGTTGAATTGTGGAATATGCAGGAGGTTGCAGAAAATGAGGTTTTTCCTCTGGGCAAATCTTTATTCTACCGTCAACATTCACTAGGTGCCTACAACGAATCGATTCTTTCATTCTTGTCTTCATTCACTGATAGATTAGTTAGGAATGGATATTCAACAAACATTAACCAAGAACCCTGTCTGTGCCTTAGAACTATGGCGGAGTCTGAGAAGCCTACAGACCACAGGGGGACCAAGATCTTGGGTGATTGCATTATGCTTTTCATTCATCCATACGCTCACTCATTCATTCATTTATTTATCAATTCGCAACCACTATTGAGCTCCTCTATAGGCCAAGTACCCTTCTGTGCATTTGAGTTGCATCAGTAAACAAAGAAATTGAAGACACCTGTGCTTATGGAGTTTCCTTTCAAGAGAGGGGGCTGAACATAAACGATGCACATAATAAATGAGTAAATTATATGAATACCCGGGGGAAAACATGCTATAAGAAAAGGAAAGGTAGGATGGGGACACAGTGAGCCGCAGCAGGTTGTAGAATTTGGTAGGTCATAGCAGGCCTCTGGGAGAAGGTGACATTGGAGCAAAGACTTGAAGGAAGTGAGAGAGAGAGTGATCCAAGTTAGTATGGAATTGGAAGGATAGCAGTGTAAGCAAGCACTGGACCCAAGCTAGAGCGAAGGCCCTGAAGCCCTGCCTACCTATTGTGTGCATGAGCAGAGTGCATGGGAGCATGCAGCATGGATCCTTAAGTCTGCCTGAGGAGTTAGACAGGATGGCTCCTTGGAGGAGGCGGCAAGTGAGCTTAGAGTTGAAGGATAAGCAGGAGTCCATGGAGTGGGTGAGGCTCTGAAAGGGCTTTTCAGTGGAGGGGAAAGCACATGCAAAAGCCCAGGGGAAGAAGAAATCATGGTGTGCTGGGAGGGTTGAGAAGGTTCAATGATTTGGATTGTTGGAGGGGAGAAGGGAGAGACACACAGAGTATGAGACTGGAGCTGGGTTGTGGTTGTTCTAAAGCTCTTATGTGCCATTGGAAAAGTTTTGGATTCAGCTGTTGTAAATGACAGCTGTAGAGCTGCAGTCAACCAGTAAAACCATTTTATGTGGCAGGACTTTAAAAAAAATCCAATGTGGGACATAGTTATAAGATGGACGTCACCTAACAAATGCAATGAGTGTAAACTGCTTCTTTGTACCCTCAATGAGTCCCCAACAATAAAAATATATATATTTTTAAAAGACTGAATGCATATTGAAGTATGCAGGCTGCTGTTAGCCTATGTCCTCCCCAATCTTCCCCCTTTTCCTTAATTCAGATTTGCATATTTGTTACCATTGTATCCCTGAAGATATTGGAATGTGCAGTCTCTGTAAGGTGAAAGGGAATCGTTTGAAGGGTCTTGAGCAAAGGAAATGTATGATTAGACTTTTTCATTGTGTGTTGGAAAAAATGGAAACTCTGTAATAATTTGAAGAGGTTTATTCTGAGCCAAATTTGAGGACCATGGCCCAGACCCACACGCCCAAGAGCCTTGAGCAAGTGCACAGACCGTGACTGGGTTGCAGTTTGGTTTTATATATTTCAGGGAGATAGGAATTGCATATAAAGACATAAATCAATACATGAAGGGCATACACTGGTTTGGCTCAAAAAGGCAAGACATCTCCAAGAGGGTTACAAAATCATAGGCTGGTTTGGGGATCCTTTGGTAGAAAATTGGCTGAAAGAGTTAGGCTTTGTCTCAAAGATCCAGAAAAGGAAATATGTAAGTTAAAATAAGAGTCTGGGCATGCTGGAAGTTTCAGAAGGGAGGGTCTCTTGGGTTAAGATAAGGATCTTCTATCTTTCAGGTGATGGTATACTGGAATCAGGTTGGGAAGTAAACCATATTATATTAATTAATGAAACAAATTTAGGGAAATTTTCTCCTTTGTAGGTGTGACTGGCCAGACCCCTTAGAAAAGAATTTGGACAAAAGAAAAACATTAGAGTTCAGTCCTCAATTGGAAAGTTTATCATGGGGCTCCCTGAAGTCAGGGAGCTTGTCCTTCATTTTGTTAGTGCTTGGTACCTAGTAAGGGCTAAGTGGATTATTTTTAGTTTTGCTTTTTAAGGAATAGGGGATGATGGAAGAGATGGGTGGTCAGTGCAGGCTGGGGTGGGGATGTGTGAGGTCCTGCCCTCTGGGGTAAGGTATCCCCACAGCTAACGCTCTCCTTAAGTGTGGAGTCCACTATGGCAGTGTCTCTCCAAGAGCAGCCCAGCATCACCTGCCCTGCGTTTTAAAATGCAGATTCCAAGCCCCAATCCTGCACCTACTGAACTGCATCCCTTAATGGAGCCCAGGAATCTGTATCTTAAGCAAGCCCCATTAAAGTTTGAGGAAAGTCACAGGCAGTGTATTCTGGGACCACAGGCTGCTCTTGGCCTTGCAGGAGCTGCTGAAGGCAAAACTGATAAATCCATAGCACACAATTATCAGGTAGTTCTAGCACCCTCTGAGAGCTAGGTTTCCTTACCTTCCTCTTTTACAAGGAGAAACTGAAAATGTCAAAGGCTGGGTAGGTTTACCAAGGCCTCCCAGATGGCCTGAGGAGACTAGAATGCAGCCCTCCTGGGTATCCTTCCTTCCTGTGTTTTCTTTTTTTGTTGTTGCAGTTTTTGGCCGGGGCTGGGTTTGAACCCATCACCTCAGGAATATGGGAAACCCCCTCCCTGTGTTTTCTTATCTAGTTGTCCTTCCTGCCCTGCATTAACTCACCTCAACCTGTTCTCAGATCATGGCCTACCCAGAAGCTGGGGATTATTAGTAACTCATTTGTACTTTAACTGGGATTCCCTTGCTCCTGTAGTTCTTAGCTGTTGTTAAATATTAGAATCACCTATGATCTTGATCAAGCACACAAGCCCAGGCCCTAGCCTACACCTAGAATCCTGGGCCTCTGGCATCGTTATTAGCTCTTCAGGTGATGAGAACTCTCCAGAGATTGAGAAACATGGCTCCCTGGAGGCATGAGGCACAGTTCTCCCTGGATGGGCATTGCTAAGCCTTTTCTCCTTCCTGGTGCAAAGAAAGCTCATTTTAGGTAATAGGGAGCTCCTGGGGAAGTTACCCCTGGAAGGGAAAAGGTGCATCTTGTTATTACTCCTGAAACCACCTCAGACCTAAAAGCCGAGCACAGGCCAAAGCGGTAACCATATTTAGTGAGGAGGGTGGTGGAGCAGGTCTCAGAGCTCTGATAGTCAAGAGCAATTTCCTGGGGTGTAGGATTTTAGGCTGGAGAAGATACAAGCAAAGACAGAGTCAAGGGTAAGTAGGGCAGGGCGAGCTGTGGGTTGTGGATTGATAGGCACTTTGCACCAAGCATTGTCTGTGTGGCGGGGCCCTTGACAAACTTAGGAGGCTCCTGGGTCCCCAAAAGTGAATGCCAAACTTTGAGGTCATTTGCGCCTCTTCAAGAAGAGGTCTTGATGAGTGATGGATAAAAGGATGTTGGGGTCTGGGACTTGCCAAGTTGGGTATAAGTTCCCCTTTCCATATTCTATTTCCACCGTCTTGGGTGATTCATTTTTTTCCCTTTGAGACTCTGTTTTCTCATCTATGCAGTGAGGCTAGTGGTCCTAGCTTCTTAATAGAATAGTTTTGGGGATTAAGTCAAGAGATACAAAGAATCAGACCAGCAGGAGCTGTCCTTGATAATATTGTGGTATAGCAGCTTCTATGTCCTCTAGAAAAGCTTCGAGGTGTCCAAACTTTTTTCTGCACATTAGAAGAATAAGAGCTGTTTGGGGTCACACATAAATACAAAAACACTAATGAAAGCTGATTAACAAATAAAAAGTCTGCATACTTTTTGTGATATCTGACACCACAGATAAGCAAAACAGTCCACAGATAATCTGCATGTGGCCTCGTGGGCTACAGGTTGGACACCCCTGACCTGTTCATGCTCATTCACGATATACCAGAACCTTGTCAAATTCAGCGGACTGTAATGAATTATGTCCTTAATTGGCCCATGGGAAAGTTGTGGATAATTCTTACCAGTTGTTAGGATTAAATGAAAATGAAGCTGTTTAGATGGTTAGGCTCACTCATTAGCTAAGTGACCTGGCTTGAAAATGCTGGTCCAGTGTTCATTGCCCGAGTCTGGCCTGTATCTGTGTGCAATGTGGATGTAGCTGTGCACCAATAAAACCTCATAAAAACGGGACTAGGGGCCTCTGTTCTATAACTATGCTAAATTCTCTTGGAGAGATTTCATTCTCTCTTGTTTTCCAGGTGTACAGTAGAAATCTGCAACCCTATTTCTGACTCTAATTTCTTTCCCTACATAATGTTCTTGGCTGAGACCTCTGGTATAACGTTAGATATTTAGCAGTGACAATAGGCAGGCCTAATCTTGTTTGAGGACTGCTTTGCTGTTTCCTGATTGAGTAGGAAGCTGGCTTTTCTGGCTGAGGGATATTTTATCATATTAAATAAGTGCTGTTAGTTGTACTTTGTTGTTCAAATCAGGAATAGTTGCCTAATTTTGTCAGGGTTGTCAGATGAAAGGAAGTGATTTTTATTCCTCCAGGGCAGTGTTTTTCGAACTTCATTTTTATCACATGGCGTACTTTAAAAGTGGCAAACTTTTTATGTTGATCCAAAAAAAGTAAAAAATATATACTTATTGTACTTTGAAGCTCTTTTGAAAATAATCTTAAATTTTTGTGGCACACGTAAGATTCTCATGGCACACTGGTTGAAAATTACTGCTCTACGATCTATTAATGAAAAGGTTATATAAATCATAGTATTCAACTATCCTTGCATTCTTAGTATAACTCCATTTGGTCACAAGGTTATTTTATGATGCTATTAAATTCTGTTTGCTAAATACTATTTAGCTTTTGAAATACTGGCAATCTAATCATAGGTGAAATTCATCCATAGACCTTCATCCATATAAACGTCATTAAATCTTTATCCTGATTTAATTATAAGACATGAGTTTTTCTCTAGAACAGTTTAAATAGCAATGGAATAATATATTCATTTAAATATATGGTAGGATTCCCTTGTGAGACCATTCTTCATTTTTAAGAAGTTAGCTCTTTGGCATTGTCTGTGGAAACTGATCTGTTTAGATTTTATTTCTCATGAGATTAGGATTAATTTTTAATACTGAATTGTCCTTCTCATCCAGACTTAAGTGTATCCATGGAATGCTCTAAAATAGTCTTTAGTTCATCTTACATCTCTATATGTACTTTCTTTTGTTTTTTATTTCTTAGGCTATTTTGTGGTCATGTTTTTGGAACTGGATCTTCATGTATTTTCCTACTATAAAATAATTAAGCAAATATCCTTGTATAAACCTGGGCCTGCCACACTCTTGGTCTTGCCACTTGTAGGGTTAGCACTGAAAACAAACTTACATAGCTATTTATATTCTAACAGAGCCTTAAACTAGCTTTTAAAAAAACCTATGTAAATCTGATAAAATTTATATAAATATACACTTAGAGCTTTGACAAAGTGCTATAGCCATGTAACCGCCAACCCATCAAAAATAGACCACATTCATCTCCCTAGAAAGTTCCTTAGGTCCCAGTGCAGTTTCCCACCCACTTTCTCAGGCAACCACAGTTCTCATCTTCATCACTGCCAATTTATTTTCCTTGTTACATATCTAGAACTATAGGTTATTTACTATGTCCAGTTTCACTCAATTGGCTTTTGCTTTTAAAGACAAACCTACCTGCAGCAATTAGTATTCTACTATAAATCTAGCTTTCTTGGGAGAATTTGTACTGTCCATTGAAATATTAATCCTGTGATCACAAGATTCTAGGTTGGGAGTTATTTTCTTTCAGCACACTGGAAATAATATTTTGCTCTCTTCAGGCTTCTACTTTTATTGCTAACATCAGCTTCTGGTCATTAACACTTTAACGGTAGCTTTTTTTCCAGGACTGCTTTGAGGTATTATTTTTGTCCTGAGTTTTTTTCTAGCTTCACTGTAAACATAGATGTCTTTATCCTTATTTGCATTTGGACTTCTTGAATCCACACTTTGGTGTCTGATTACCTAGCACTGTTAGTACATCTTATTCAGATTGTTTCTGCCCCATTTTTCTCTCATGGTGCTTCAAATGAGCGAGTGTGTATGTATTTAGATATTTTTTACTTTTTCTTGTCTTCATGCCTCTTTTTAGAAAGTTTCTTCAGCTTCTATCAGGTTACTAATTTTCTCTTTAGCTATATCTAATCTCCTGATAAACACTTTCGTTAGAATTTTTCATTTTTGGTCCTTGCATGTTAACCTCTAGGATGTCTTATTTTCTTTCAAATCTGTTATTTTTAAGAACTTGTCATTTTCTGTGAATTTTCAAACTTGGATTTTTATCATCTTCAACAAAGAAGTGATTTTACAAATGACTACTAATAGCTGGAGTCCAATTGGTCTTTCTCTTGTCTGTGCTGACTAGCTCATTTAGTTTACTCATGTGCCTAGATTTCTGTGTGCTGTGTGTAATATCTGAAAAATGATTTTTTTAGAAACTTGGTGTCTACAGCAACAGCTTCTAGAGTATTTGCTTGCTTCTACTAGAAATTTTGCATTATCAACAATATGGGATGATTTTTAATTTAGTTTCAGAAATTGAGACTTTCTGGGCATTATGTGACATGCAAAGATTTTGTCCTGAAGTCCATGCAAAGATTTGTGCTCTGCTAGTTCCTTCTTCTTCCCAGGGCTAAATGGGAGGTTTTGGGTTTAAATTGTGGCTCTACTATGGGACCCTAGAAGTTACTTATCTTCAGTGAGCTTTAGTTTTATCACATCTAATTGAGATAAGTATCTTCTTACATAAGGAGAAACTGTTGCCCAGGAAGTTTTGTGATTCTTCCAACATTCTACAATTAGTGAGCAGCAAGTATGGAACAGAACATAAGACTCTCAAGGATGCTTCTACCCGAGCTTTCAGCTCTGCACCACATATTTAAGATCTATATCCCCAAATATCTTGCTTTTCCCTGCATGCACATAAAGATTCTATGATCCCTATTATTCTTCCTGTATGAAGGAAGAATCTGGATTTGATTAGAGGACTGAGACATCAGGAGGCAGGAAGAGGGAAGGCTGAACGATAAAGTAGAACTCAAGAGCTTATAGGACACCAGAAAAAGTGACATCAAAAGTATCCTGGCATAGGCCACCTGCAGTGGCTTGCACCTATAATCCTAGCACCCTGGGAGGCCAACCTGGGAGGATCACTTGAGCTCAGGAGTTTAAGACTAGCCTGAGCAAGAGTGAGAACCTGTCTCTACTAAAAATAGTAAAATTATCCAGGCATCGTGGTGGACACCTGTAGTCTCAGCCACTCAGGAAGCTGAGGCAAGAGGGTTGTTTGAGACCAGAAGTTTGAGGTTGCGTTGTTCTATAATGATACCACTATGTTCTACCAATATAGTGAGATTCTCTCTCGAGAAAGAAAAAAAAAATTCTGGTATAAATGGTGCACTCATGTGCTAACATCAGAAGTGAATAGGAGGCCAGTCTGTTCCCATGTTCACTTCCCCTTCCAGCTTCTATTATTCAAGTTATGTCTTTCAGCTCTTGTCAGAAGGCTGCTGGCACCAGCTGAGATGATCCTGAATCCTGTTTCTAGCTGCTATAGAAGGCACTTGAATGTGGATTAAAAGGTGGATGGTAGGAGGCTGAGGAATATTAAGACCAAGGGTATAGCCAAAGAGACTTGGACAGGGTTGGTATACCTCAAGACAAGTAGGGGCTGAGGTTCAGAGGCATTGTTGTCTTTGTGGATTAGCGTCATTTACTATACACTTTTCCCATAGAAAAGGCAAATCTTGGAAGTTGTCCAACTTCTAGATTTCTTCCTGGCCTTACCACATGCTCACTACTTTATCAGAAAATGCATTTTTTCCGTTACCTCCCTTGGCCCCATTTCCTCCTCCACAAAGCTTCCAGGAGAAGTTCTCATTCTAACTGCATTAAACAACCTTCCTCTTCCAACGATCTATTGGGCCACAATGCCCTCTAGCTTCTGTACCCCATCCTATGCCATGTTTTATGAGCCTCTGGCTGAGGGCTTGATAGATGGAACAGACTAGTGGGACCTTGTTAGCAAGGACTGGTAGGACAAGAAGTCCAAGAGAGTCCCTAATCCAGCCAAAATGGAATAACTGCTTTAATTCCAGGCCCATAGGTGAGTCTTACTGATGCTACAGAGCCATCCAAAGAACTGTCAAATCTTCGACTTTGTTATTAAGGTGACACTGATTAAAGACACTCAATATGTGAACCCAGTCTTGGAAGAAGGCATAATGCTTCAATGATAGGGTTTTCTTGCCCATAGAAGAGAGGTGACCTCCACCATTTTGGCCCTTCCTACTAGCACTCCTCATAACCAATGGGGATTGAGAGCCAAGGGATTCTCAGCTGGCCCTTAAACTCCTTCTCTCTGGTATCTGAGTAATTGGAAGGACTGTGGTGAGAGTTGATAGCCCCATTGAAACGAACCCCTTCTGGGAAAGGAAGTTTAGGGCAGAGCAAATCTTTGCTTATGGAATAGAGGATAAGTCCAGGCATAAAATCTCATATTTGTTCAATTTACTTCCTAACAGTATATTGCTAACACTGGTGAATAAAATTCTTTGAACCACTAATAGCTTGGTATCCTGAGTTAAGACTTGGTACCACTTTGCCCTGTGGCTTCATATGGCCATTGCTCCATCTACCATGGCCAAGGTCCCTATCCTTATCTCTTCACTGACTTGAAAACATCCTGTGGTTGTGCCTCTCCTACTCCTCAACTAGTAGTTGTCTGTGTGCCAGTCGTTGAGGATGTTGACCTTAACATACTGACCTGGGAAGGTACTGATCAAGTGACAATATGAAATGTCACTAAGGAGAAGTGTAGGTCATTATGGGAACAACACAAGCAGTTTAAACAGAATTTGGGGAGGTTGGGTGGTAGTATTTGGTATTCTGAAGTGCTGGTGCCATAAATCTATAAAAGAAACAATGAGATTTGTTATATATAGGAGGATGCTACTTAAGGAGAAAAGAACTTGGAATTGTAGCACTTGGAAGGGTCGTAAGTCTAGATTTTTAGAAAAAGGGGCCTTATTGTCTGGGGATATCAGGATTGTCTTAAAGTAGAGGAAGTTGGCGTCAAGTTTTTTTTTACCTCCTGGGTTCCTGCTGTCTTGTTTTGATTCTTTGAGGCCTTAAGAAGGTATCATCCAGTATTTTAGCTGGGTTTTGTAAGGAAGGTTGACCTGAATAGTCAGGAGTTCTCTAGGCATAGTCCCAGCAACTTTCTGAAAATGAAGATTCTCAGGTCTCACCTCAGGCATATTGGATCAAACTTCTCTGGTGGAATCACACAGCTGAAAACCCAGAGTCTACCTGCAGTTCCTTTTTCCCAGCATGGGCCCTAAGACTCCATCTCAGAATACATCCTAATGCTATTTAAGTAGAATACTAGTGTCTGGGCTTGGGACCACTTAGACCAGTGGTTCTCAACTTTTCTAATGCCGTGGCCCTTTAATACAGTTCCAGTGAGTTGTCACCCACAGGTTGGGAACCACTGACTTAAACATTGCTCTGGAATGAGTAGGTAACTAACTGTTCCTGGAGCAATCTGGGCCTAGAACTGAGGCATGGAAGTAGGAGAAGCCATCCTGACTGTCTGCCAACTGTGTCTGGACCTGAGGGCAAGGGAGTGTGTCCTTTGCTCTAGTGCATGGTCTCTTTCTCTGTAGGTTCCAGCCAGCCTGCTAAAGCCAACATAATTACCTGGAATATGAGCCACCACTCAGATACCTGCCCTGTGCCCTCTGACCAGAAACCAGGCCAGGTCCTCAAAGACCAGAGCATCTATGACCAGTTACTAAAGATGGTGCTGCATTTACAGTGGCTGATAAAGAAGCACTTCATTCAGCTGGAAGTGACCAGACACAGGCGAAAACTGGAGGAAGAGAAGCATGCCAAGTCTATCTGTGAGCAGGGAGACTATCTAAATGACTTAATGTGCAAGATGGTCAATGTCCTACAGTCTGGGGCCACAAGTGGCCTAGAGTGCCAAGTGTGTCTCCCTTGCCTGAACTCTATGGATGATGTCAGAAGTGAGCAGAGGGCCCAACTATCCAGGCAGCCTGACCTGTTAGTTACCCAGCTAAGTGATTTTGAACCTGCCTTTGTCAGCCATAATCTGTCCAACCGTGGGGCTGATATCTCTGTCTTATACCACTCAAGCTTCCGGGACTACATTGCCTACCAAGGAGACAAGTTCCATGAGGAAAAGAACCCATTGGTAAGAATAGGGGGGACATCCTCAAAGGCTACAATCCCTTGGATTTACTGAGTGACGCCCCTGAAATGGGTAGTCTTGTCCCCTTATTCATAAGAGTATAGTCATAGAAAAAGGTACCATGGTTCAGAAAGTTGGAGAACTCCTCCTACCCTCAATCTTTCCCTAAATCCCAGCTCTTAACCACTAGGAGTTAGTCACTGTGGTCTCATGGTGAGTGAGCCTGCCTTGATGAAACTCAGTGTAACCACAGTAGTCAGCCACTGGAACAAACAATCTTCCCAAGACCATGAAAGAGGTGCCCACTTCACATGGTCTAGGAAGAGATCTTTAAAGGCTACATCAGCCAGCAATATAATGGTCCTCCCGGAAGGAGGAACAGCACACATGAAAGCTTTGAGGTGGGAAGGTTTGGAATGATTGGGGAAAGAGGTCCATGTGGGGAGAGATGTATACTGAGGAGGATGGAGAGGTGTTAGGATCTTACCCTAAAGGTGATAGAGAATTGACCAAAGGCTTCTAGCAAAGGAGGTTTGGAGCTACTTTCCAGCCAAAGGACAGAGGACAACAATAGCTATACCTTCCCTTTCTGTTCTCATCTAAAAGATGTGTGCCAATGGCCATCAGTTTTTCTGGGGGCTGAGTTTGGCATCTCCATTGGCCTCTGAGGGACTATATCTCTTGTACTTGGAAGGCCTTGTGTGCAAGGGGAGGCAGTGGGGATGGGTACCAGTGGGACTTGTGGTTACTAAGTGTTCAGGATTTGGGGTCAGATAGGTTAGAATTCTGCCCATCACCCAAGGTCCCAAGGCTTGCAGATTATTCAACTTTTTTGAATTTCACTTTTTTTTTTTGAATTTCACTTCTAAGTCAGGGATCGTATAGAACCTTTTGTCAGGGGTTAAGGCAACACTCACAAAACACTGAGTCTGGCACATAATAATTCAATGATTGGAAGATGGAATATAACTATTATATATCTACATGGCTCTCTAAAGGGGGGAATTTGTAACATGTATTTGTGGAAAATTCTTTAACACTTCAAGGTGTCAAACCTGGATCAAATTGCTTCATGGGGTGGTGAGACCTCCAAGAACTACTCCAAAATGGAGTACTTACTGGTATGTTTAAAGGGATCCATTTAGGGTGAGGGAAGGGAACTGATCTCGAATTCCTTCATCTCCAGGGCTTCATTAACCTTGGTACTAGCGAGAACAAGCTCTGCATTGATTTGATGATTAAAAGGGTAAGCCATGTTCTGGGTTGTGCTGGGACCCACCCATTCCAGGCCCAGTCCCCCTAGACTATTCCTCATGAGTTTGGAAAAGGGTGTAGAGAAATAGCTTCTAGAATGGCACATCTAACCTCCTGGCTTTGCTGACTGTGTTCAGGAGTGTTCTCTGGTTAAGTATATGGTAGGTAGGCTAACAAGGGAGCGTCTGGGTTGGGGAGGTTGTTGAACATTTCCTGGTAAGGTATTTATTTGTATAATCTGTGACAAGAAGACGATGGCTTTCATTCATTAAGAAACATGCAGTATGTATACCCCATTCTCCTTCTTGGGTTTGTCCGCCTGTGGAGGACAAACACTCATGTACAACATAGGAGTAGGATGAGGCCTCTTGGTTGTCCCTGGTATGCCCACCTTCACCCTCTGTCAACAGTTGAATCAGGATGACATGAACCACGTTGAGGGCTTCCTGCTGCAGTATCCCGATTGGAGAGGACAGCCATTGTAAGTGACCTTCCAGATCTAGGGTCTCCTGGTCCATAGGCATCTGACCTTATCCAGAGGGAGGACCCAAGCCACAAGATTGTTTGGCTGACTCCCTATTTTGGAGGGTAATAACTTCTAGAAAATCCCTCTAGCAAAACGTCAAGAAGCAGCCTGGAACAGTAGGAATAGCACTGTTTTATAATTCAAAAGGCCTGAGTCCTTGCCCCAACTCTCACTTATTGTCTGTGTGACCTTGGGAGTTATAGCCTTAGTCAGTAGTTCTATAACATGAAGTTAGACTGGGTAGCAAAGGCTCCTTGTACTGTGGACAACTCTGCCCTTTGAAAAAGACTTACGTCTAGACCACGAATGAAGGAGGTCTGGGAACCACAAGGTCTCTGGGTCTGTTCACAGCCTGCGGAAAGAAGTGGCCCAGTTCCTGACCTACTACTGCAGGGCACCTGCCCAACTTGATCCAGAAAATGTGAGTCAGTTTTCCAGTTTTGCTGCCACTCTGGAGGGCTTTGAGCCCTAAAAAGCATGTAGGTGAACATTCTTTGGTTTCTAAGGGAGAACCAATGGAGACACTCAGGTCCAGGGCAGAGAAAAGACCAATGGGTTCCGCTGAATAGGCTCTAGGTGCCTACCATTCCCAGGGAAGGGAGATAGTGACTACACCTTCTTACATGGGTATTGCTTTGAACTCTGCATCCTGCGTGTTGTTGTCAGGTGGTGGTTCTAAATGGCTGCTGCTCTGTCTTCTCTGCGCTGGCCATGGTTCTGTGTGATCCTGGGGGTAAGTCCATAGTCTCTGCCCTCCCTCAGTGAAATATTGGCACATGTACAGGAACACACAGGCACTGAACATTGGAGAAGAAACATTCTGACTCAAGCTCTTCCCCCCAAAGTGCTGGGAATTCTTCTACAGTGACATCTCTCCCCACACTGGCTGGCATCTCCCCCTCTCCTCTCCTTTCTCCGCCTACACTCACAAGCTCCAGCCTCTCTACCTTCCAGTGAATGTGAGGGGGTTGGACTCCCCATTTGTTATGGAAGAGAAACATATGATGGTCCTCAAGAAGTTATACACCAGGAGTAATGACCATGGAAGCCAATCTATTATATTAACAGTTGGGTTTCAGGGCTGAACTATAAGATAGCCCTGGCAACTGGCACAGATGATCTGCTAAAAAAGGGCTAAAATGTTCTCAAAAAGCCTAATTAGTTCTGAATCAAACAAAGCTAAAAAGACTTTTTAAAATCTCCTATTAACAGTGCCCAAGCAAGAGGCACCGTTTGCATGAAGAGAAGTGGCCAAGATGGCCTCTTTAACTTTAAGGATTGATTTCTTGGTTAGCCCATAGATGATGCCAAATTGGTGGGAGGTGAAGAACAGATGAGATCATCAGGTTCACATAACCAGAGCTCTCCTTGTACATGGATCCTAACTCTAGGACTTGGCCTAGAGCACGTGAGACTTTTAATGACCAGTGCTAGTGAGCCTAGCTTAATTTGTGCCTTAGATTCTGAGCAATATTCCTTTCTTCTTTTCTGGCATATGACCCACACTAAAGAAACTAGTTTTGTGTTCTGCAAGAATAATATCTGCAAGAATAGACAACTTTTATAGAGCCTGAGCCCAAGAACATTAATCCCCAAGGATTGCCAAACCAACCTTCTTTGTGGGTAGCTTTGCTGCTAGTCCGAGGGGAGGGCTGGCAGGTTCTGATTGAGACCCTGGACTGAGAGCATTATGTCTTTGTCCTTTCAGAGGGCTTTCTGGTCCCCACTCCATTCTATGGTGGTTTTGCCTTTAGCTCCCGCCTCTATGCAAAAGTCGAACTGATTCCTGTTCATCTGGAAAGTAAGGTGAGAAAGGGGCCCCTTACCTGCTCAGTTAGCCTGGGTGATAGAATATTCTAGGGAGCATGTGGAAGGAAAAAGGGGCCTTGCTTTCTGCTCATATGGAATGGTGGGGTAAAGGTAAAATCAGGGTTAGAAAGTATATAGAAGCCAGGAGTGGTGGCTCACACCTGTAATCCTAGCACTCTGGGAGGCCAAGGTAGGAGGATCACTTGAGCTCATGAGTTCAAGACCAGCCTGAGCAAGAGTAAGATCCATTGCAATTTCTACTCAAAATAGAAAAATTAACTAGGCATGGCAGCTGGCACCTATAGTTCCAGCTACTCACAAGGCTGAGGCAGGAGGATTGCTTGAGCCTAGCAGTTTGAGGTTGCTATGAGCTAGGATGATGTCAAAGCACTCTAGCCTGGGCAACAAAGTGAGACTCTATCGCAAAGAAAAAAAGTACATAGTACTGGCACCCTGGTATGAAATCAAAGATCTAGGGTTTAAGGGAATTAGAAATCAAAGCTTGGGCCAGGTGTAGTGGCTCATACCTATAATCCTAGTACTCTGGGAGGCCAGTGTGGATCCTAGGTGAATTGCTTGAGCTCGTGAGTTTGAGACCAGCCTGAGCAAAAGTGAGACCCCATCTCTACTAAAAATAGAAAAAACTGAGGCAAGAGATTTGCTTGAGCCCGAGTTGGAGGTTGCTGTGAGTTATGACACCATGGCACTCTATCCAGGGCAACAGCTTGAGACTCTGTCTTTAAAAAAAAAAAAAAAAGAAATCAAAGCTTAAAAGCTTTCCAGGTGGGTAGTTCTCAGGTACTATTTCTCTTCCAGATCACTGAGGCAAACACCTGTCCTTTCCAGCTCACTGTGGACAAATTGGAGAAAGCCCTGCTGGAAGCTAAGAGTAAGGTAAGGAGGGAACCCTATTTTCAGGGTGGCCACTACTGGTCCTAAAAGTAAGGTAAAGAGGGAACTCTATTTTCAGGGTGGGACCTGGTGGGCTTTCTTGAGAAAGGAAGACATGCAGTGACATGTCTTTCTAGGAGCCCAAGGCTCTATGGGGACATTATGGCAGCTCCAGACTTGTTTCCTGTTCCCTCTGTGGGCAGTGTGGTAGTTGCTGCTTCAAGGTCCTGTCTAGGCCTTAATGAGTGTCAAATATTAGGTATCCTGACTCATAAAGTATAGACAGCCCCTGAGAAGCAAACATCCAACTTACATACAACTCGTGCTTATGAATGGAGGCTATTATAGTAAGTCCCCAATTTACAAACATCCAACTGATAAGACTTACTTATAAATGGATGCTATTAAAGGTAATAGGTAAATGTACCCATTCCAAGTTACATACAAATTCAATTTAAGAACAAATCTACAGAACTTATCTCGTTTGTAACCCCTGGACGGCTTGTAGACATAAAAGATGTGTGTTCATTGAGTTACATTTGGGTTGTTCTTAGGGGAAAAAGATCAGAGGCCTCATGCTTACCAATCCTCTGGGTGACATCTACTCCCGGGACTCACTGATGAAATACCTGAAATTTGCCAAGAGGTATGAATTCTACCCCCTGAGACTAGATGATGTCCCCCCAAAAGCATTCTTATCACTTATAGTCCAGAAGTCAAAACTATTATAGAAGTAATTTACCGTAAGTATTCTCAGAGTTATACCTAACTAGCTAAAATTGAAAGAAAATGTACCTATGTGCTTTCTACTACAATGAAATTTTTTTTTTTTTTTTTGCCATTCCATTTCTTTTCTAGCCTTTGCCCATGAACAGAAATTTTTACAAGTCAAAATATGGTTTTGTTGCTTTTCTACTTCTGGCACCAGCACTTTCTCTCAGCATGTATTTCCCAAACTACCTGGGCTAAGGATAATCTCAGACTATCATCTCTCAGAAGATGTGTTTCTGTAGAACTCACATGTCCCATTCCTAAGAATGTCAATACCAGTTACCTCTGGAGTCCTGAAAAAGCCTATTAGATAATCCAGATAACCTCCCATTTTTTCAGAAGAAACAGACTTATCCAAATTTTATTACTAACCCAGACCAAATAATGGCAGAGCATGGGGACAGAGGGAAGAATGCTGAAGGTCATGAGCTAGAACTAGGCTGAATTCGGTTCAGATCCCAGCTTTGGCACCTGCTAACTGAAGGCAATTGAGCTTATATCTCAAATCCTTAGTTTCATCTGAAATGGAGATGACATTACTATCTCAGAGAATAAATGAGGTGGTATATATAAGCACTTAGTCCACTTGGTGCCACTTCTTGATGCAGACCTTGGGTGGGAGCTTCTGACTATACCAGACAAGTCTTCTGGGACACTAGCCTCTATTGCTCTCTGCTGGATGGTTGAAAGATTAGATATGTTCTCAAGAATGTCTCTTGGGTCCTATTCCTTTTTAATACCTTCAAGCCAGGTCTAGATGAACTGGTGTACACCTCCTATCTTACTGTGCCTCTTAGGCAGCAGGAATATCTAATCTGTGTCCATATCAGACCAGAGAAGAGTGAATTAAGATTATAGAGTGATCCTAATCATCTCCTTTCACCCAACCTGTAGGTATAACCTGCATGTGATCATAGATGAGATTTACTTGCTGTCTGTGTTTGATGAATCTATCACATTCCACAGTGTTCTGAGCATTAAAAGGTGAGTTGATCTCAGCTGGAGTAGGGAATGAGATACCACGAAGTTTGTGGACATAAATGTAATTGTCTAAGTTCTAGGATGAGTTCAGTGCCAACAGGGGCTGTGAATGTGAGCATAGCATCATCTTTCCTCCCAAATGTCTCCTAGTCCAAAAGCCATTTTACATACAAGATAACATGAGGGCAAAGTAGAAAGCATATTGTCAAAGCTCAAGATAAATCCTCACAGAAGGTCAGAGAGGGAACTTCTAACTTCTATGAGGAGTAGAAAGCAGGGAAAAAATAGAAATAAGAACTTTCCTGGGGCAGGAGGTATTTGGCCATGGAGATAGGAATGCAGCAACCAGAGCAAGCGAAGGAAGAGTTTCACCAAAAGTTGGACAGTAAGAAATAGGCAAGCATGTTCTAGAAATGCTGGTTAGTTCACATCTAAAGAGTCAACTGCCAAGAAGGTGGCTTTGAGCCAGCTATAGGAGAGCCATGAGTCAGGGTGAGGGTTCTAGACTTCATTCAGTGGGCACTGTTCCATCTAGCTCTTCAGGGATGTATCATGTTGGCTTTCTGGCTCAACTGGGATAACTTTCTTAACCATAGGGCCCTATAGATCCTGCTGTCCAAGAAGATCCTTGAATCTACTTCTCCTTCATAGACCCCAAGTCTTCATCTTTCAAATATTCCTCTATAACCTTGGTTTTCTCCCCCATTTCTTCTCCAGTTTGCCTGATCCCAACAGAACCCATGTGATCTGGGGAACCAGTAAGGTGAGCTCCAGCTGCCTATCCTTGAGTGGAGAAGGAAGGGGGCACCAACAATAGAAGGCAGACAAACCAAATATTCCCTCTCCTACTTCTCTTTCTGTAGGATTTCGGCATCGCTGGCTTCCGCTTTGGTGTTCTATACACCCACAACAAAGAGGTGGCCTCTGCTGTGGGCTCCTTTGGCTACCTCCATAGTATCTCTGGCGTCGACCAGCACAAATTGTCTCTACTGCTCCATTCCAGAGGTACTGAGCTCCATCCTGGCCAGAAACTTGACCAGACCTCATGGCCACAGGGAACTTCTAGATTTTCCAGGGCCTCGGGCATGCCATCAATATACTGAGACCCTATTTACTATCTCAGGTTTAACCATGGCGGGATGTGTAATTTGAAAGAGGGTAGGATATGGTTCAAATAGTACAGTAGGGGGTAGATAGAAGATGGAGGTGCTGCTCAAACACAAACTGGGCTTTAACCCCTGGATGTTGGTGGCTTGGACTCTGCCAGGAAAGGGGATAGCCAGTCTTATCCCAGGATGTAGAGGTAAGGACCTCAGAAATCAGCCTTTATGTGAATGTGCATGTTCCCTCCCCTATGCCCTACTTGCTTTAGGCAAAAATTATAAAGAAACACCTTATTTTCTCTAATACACCTTAATCTCCTCCTCCAAGGAATATAAAGGAGAGCTGCCATATTGGTATGCTGGTGTGGCTAGTCCTATGGTACACCATCTTCCCCCTTGGATCAAGTGAATGCTGGCCTCTAGGGCTTCCACCTTTAATGTCATGGTTTGTGTTTAGAAAAGACCTCTTTATTTAACTCCCTATAATAGAACACAAACCAGGCTGGCAGGTTTAAATTAATAATGTAGGATATAGCAAAACAAACTAAAGTCATTAGATTAATTGATTTAGAAAACAATTTGTTTTTAGCTCTGAGTAGGGAAGGCAGTAAATAGGAGAAATCCAACAGAATGCTTCCCTCCATGGTTCCAGTCCCTTTAATATTTGCCAGAAACCAGATCCTAACTCCTGAACGCTGGTTCTCAACCTTGGATGTACACAGGGGCTCCTTAGAGATCTAAATACTGTCTCATGGGTTCCATAACCAAAGATTCTGACTTAGATAATCTAGAGGTAAAACCCTGGGCATCAGGGGTCCCAAAAGGTCCCCAAGTGGCTCTAAATTTTGGTGCCAATACTAAGAACAATTGGGTTAAGCACATTACCTTTGGGTGTATCTAGGTTCCTTAGAGTCCATTGTGTGAGGTTCAAAGGCAGAAGGTAAGAGGAGCTGTAAGTACTCACTGTTTTGCCCAGTTGGCAACAGCAGCATTAACCCCCTTTGGAAGGCTATCCCAAACCCTTGCTTCAGCTTTATGAACTCAACAGAAGTGTTCCTAATGCACTACTGAGAAGCCCTGTGTCTCCATGAGAGTCTTGGATAAGAGGGGTATGGTGGGTGTGGATGCCATCAGCTCAAATATAATACAGTCTTAGTCTTAGAAAGAGTTTATGTGAAGCACAGGTGGGCTGTAGGAAGGAGCCCTCTGGCAGATTGATCTGTGAGAGCTCTCTCCCTTCACCCACCCAGATTGGATTGACAGCATGTACCTGCCCACCAATCACTCCCGGCTCCGGAATGCTCACAGGTACATCACTAACAAGCTGAAGGAGTTGAAGATCCCCTTTCTCTATCGTGGTGCTGGCCTCTACATCTGGATCAACTTGAAAAAGGTGTGTGCTCTTGAAATGGGGCAGGTGTTCCTGGGCAGACCTGCCAAATGGGCCTTGAGCTCTGTTCCTTTGGCCTCTCTAGTACTTGGACCCGTGTACGTTTGAGGAAGAAGTGCTCCTCCATCGCCGCTTCCTGGACCACAAACTGATTCTATCCTGTGGCAAAGCCTACATGTGTAAAGAGCCTGGCTGGTTCTGCCTGGGCTTTGCAGAAAATTCCCTCCAGCTAAAACTAGGTTAGTGGGGGCTGACCTCCCAATCCTGGTATCCTTTAAAAATGCCCATTCAACTCATCTGTAACTCAGTATGTGAATCTATTTTTGCCTTTAGCAGTGCTAGGCCTTCTATACCATCTGTTTCCAATTTCATCTTTAAGTTCCTTTGTAAACTGATATGTGCCTCAAGGACCCATCCACTCATTATATCTGGGTGTCTGTTCTGGACTGCTGCTTCTCGGCCTTTTAGCTAAGATCAAGTGTTCTGGACTACCATTGAGTGAAGCACTGGGACCCTAAGCTAATAAGAAATGGTACTCTGCCTTTGTGGATCCCACAGTCTGGTAGGCGAGATGGGTGTTTGGGTAGAAGACCATAGATGTCCCTGTATGTCATGTTATATAGAGTTTAGATTTGCTAAAGGTTATGTAGAACACAACATTGATTTTTAACAATTCACTCTCCATCCCATTACATAACACTCTTTTTTTTTTTTTTTTAGCAATGAATTCTTTTTTTTTTTTTTATTGTTGGGGATTCATTGAGGGTACAAGAAACCATGTTACACTGGTTGCATTTGTTGGGAAAAGTCCCTCTTACAATCGTGTTTTGCCCCCAAAAGGGTGTGGCACATACCAAGACCCCAAGACCCCACCCCCGTCACTCCTTCCCTCTCTCTGCTCTTCCTTTCCTCACCCCTCCCTCATTCTTCCTCTCTGTGCTCTCTCCATAACAGACACTCTTTGACTTGCTGGGAATAGAGCAGTGAATCATTTTCATGAAGGTTTATGTTGAAGAAAAACTTTCTGGACTCATGTCTTAGAAGCCAAGGGCTGTAAGCCAGAGTAGGGTTTGATATGAGACAGTGAGGTGTCTGGAAAGTTGATGACAGGACAATGAAATTTTAAAAGGAACCATCAGGGATGTAGCAGACTTGGAAATCCATCCCAAAGATGGAAGGCTAAAGTTCAGGTTCCCTGAATGAGTGGTTTTGGTGGTTTGCCATTATCGGGGCATGTCTAGTGCCCACTTGCTGCAAACCAACTAAGTCTGTATTTCTCTGTCCCTGTCTGGCCCCCGTAGCCATGCATCGGTTCTGTCAGGTGCTACGGGATCAGAAGCAGTCTTGGATAGAGAAGCAGCTGGAGGATGCAATGAGGGAGTAGGTTATCATCACTGCTCAGGAAGACACTGGTGTCTGGGTCTCTGGCCCAGAAGGCTAGGTGTTGAACTGGTGCTGCAGCCGAGCAGACAGTGGGCTCTTCCAGGAATGATCTCATCTGACCTGGTCATCAGCCTCATTCAACTGAGCATCTGCCATCTTTGGAAGCTTTGAGTCTTTTTAGTCTTTGCTAATAAATGTGCATGCAAAATGTTTTTATTGGGGTTGGGGTGGGAAGGCAGGCACTTGGAGGGATAAAGGAAACTTGTAGGCCCATATTTAAATTAGCCAGCTTTTATATTCAATATCTAATAAATCCCATATTCTCTTAAATTCCAGGCTTGTTTTATTTCTTATTCACATTATAATAATCACTTTCAGAAGTAATGGTTTTCTGTCCTTATTTTTAAATTCCAAGACAAATTATATGTGTAAAATACAGAAAAGGAAGAAGTGAGTTCCTAGCTGATGGAGCACTTTCTAGGCATTGGATGCAATGTTCCCTAGGATCCTTACGAAGCCACCTCCACTTTCTTCATGGTCTGCTAAGTGGCAGGATGGAGGTATAATTATGGGTATTCCTGCTCCCAAATAGTAGAGTTCTTTCCACTTTTGCCTTTCCAAAAGGTTTTAAACTGTATCTGACAAGTTTTGGTGTCTTAGTCCAGTCAAGCTGCTATAACAAAATCCCACAGGCAGGGTGGCTTATAAACAACAAACTTGTTTCCCACAGTTCTGGAGGCTGGAAAGTCCAAGATCAAGGACTTGGCATATTTGGTGTGGTGAGGAGCTGTGGTCTTGCTTTAACCTCATTGGTGAAAGGGGTGAAAAGTCTTCCTCTGCCTTCATGACCAAATTACCCCCCACCTCCCAAAAGCCCCCCCCTCCTATCACCATCGCCCTAGGGGTTAGAATTTCAACATGAATTTCAAGGACACATACATTCAGTCCATACCATCTGGGGTCTTCCATTTCCATCTCTAGTGTTCCTGGCCATTCAAATCATACCCACTCATGAGTTTCTCTGCAAAGCACCTGTGTGTCTGAACACTGCTGCTATGACCTGGGCAAAGCAGGGGCTACCACCATTTTATAAAAGATGAAAGAGCTTTCAGTACCTACTGACTCTGGGTCTGAATTTGGTCCTTATTCACCAATGACACTTCTTTTTAATAAAATTAACAAATTTGGGGAGGATGGGTGGAGGGAGGGTGATTGGTGGGACTACACCTACGGTGCATCTTACAAGGGTACTTGTGAAATTTACAAAATGTAGAATACAAATGTCTTAACACAATAAGAAAATGCCATGAAGGCTATATTAACCTGTTTGAAAATATTTCAAATTGTATATAAAACCAGCACATTGTACCCCACGATT
Organism: Arctocebus calabarensis; assembly: GCA_963573935.1. NCBI lineage: Eukaryota > Metazoa > Chordata > Mammalia > Primates > Lorisidae > Arctocebus > Arctocebus calabarensis. The sequence goes on along the minus strand of CAUYON010201088.1, from coordinate 4,430 downwards.
GCATTAATGTACACAGCTATGATTTAATAAAGAAAAAAATTAACAAATTTGGGACTGGAAATGGTGGCTCATGTCTGTAATCCTAGAACTCTGGGAGGCCAAGGTGGGAGGATTGTGTGAGCTCAGGAGTTCAATATTAGCCTGGGCAAAAGCAAGCCCCTTCTCTACTAAAAATAGAAAAATTATCTGGTGTAATGGTGGGTTCCATAGTCCAAGCAACTTGGGAGGCTGGGGCAACTGGATTGCTTGAGCCCAGGAGTTTGAGGTTGCCATGAGTTAAGGCTGAGGCCATGATGCTCTAGCCTAGGCAATACAGTGAGACTCTTTCAAAAAAATTCTGATTTTTTTTTTCAAGGTGGTGTGCATGTATGTGTACACCAGATAAGCTTCTTTAGGACCAGAAGAGAAGGTGAATAAGAGATGCTTTTGGGGCTGGGCATGGTGGCTCATGCCTGTAATCCTAGTATTCTGTGAGGCCAAGGTAGGTGGATTGTCTCTTGCTCAGACCAGCCTGAGCAAGAGTGAGGCCCCACTTCTAAAATAGCTGGGCATTGTGGCTGGTACCTGTAGTCCCAGCTTCTCAGGAGGCAGAAGCAAGAGCACCATGTGAGCCTGAGAATTTGAGTTTGCCGTGAGCTATGATGCCACAGCAATGTACCAAGGGTGACAAAGTGAGACTCTTAAAAAAGAGAGATGGTCTTGGGATCTAACAGTTTTGTTGGCACTGTCCCCAGGAAAGAAAGAATCCTGCCCTCTGTGGAAGGGATAGGCTATTTCTATTTTCTGTTTCACTTAAGATTAAAATGGGTAGAAAGTCAAGCCACGTGTGGGTCACAGGCTGAGTAAACCTGAAATGACCCCAGAGGAGAAGGAGTTCATCCAAAAAGTCAATGTTTGTTTTATGTGATTTTTTTTTTCCAAACCAGGAGAATATAGCAAATCTATGCTTCTCAGCCTTATGGATGTATCTTGAGATTTATGTAAGAGGATGAGATGGTCCTGTATTGTAATGTGGGTGTACTGATGCATGCTTTGTAAGCTGGACAAGGTATTAATGTGTCTTTGAGACACTTTTTCAGATACTGTGTCATACATCCTAGTTCTGACTCAGGCTGAGTTGGTGATCCAAGTAGAGGCAAAGCACCCTTGAAGGTGCCCATGCATGTGCATGACACCAGCTTGTATTTATTTATTTAGAAACAATTTCATTTTGTTGCCCTTGATAGAGTGCTGTGGAGTCATAGCTCACAGCAACCTCAAACTCTTAGGCTCAAGAGATCCTCTTGCCTCAGCCTCCCAAGTAACTGGGACTACCAGCACCTGTTACAACACCTATTTTTAGAGACAGAGTCTTGCTCTTGCTCAGGCTGGCCTCCAACTCCTGAGCTCAAATGATCCAACTACTTCAGTCTTCCAGAGTGCTAGGATTATAAGTGTGAAACACCGTGCCCAGTCCCCAAGCTCTTTTAGAAGAAAAATTGAAATATAATTTATATGTAATGCCTAGATCCTAAGGGCACCACTTACATTTTAAAATTTAAATTTTAGTGATCCACTAATCAAGGTGTAGAGCATTTCCATCACTCCAGAAAATTCTTTCTTGCCCATTCCCAGCCAATCCCTGCCCCACCCTCTCCCTGGATTAGTTTGCAGGTTTTAGAACTCCTTGTAAGTGGAATCATATAGATAAGTCTTGTGTCCTGCTTCTTTCATTTAGCATAAACATTCATCTGTGTTGTCATACATTAAGAGTTTAGCCTCTTTACTGATGAGGAGTAATCTATTACATGAATATGTCACAACCTGTTTATCCATTTACCTGTTGGGCCATTTGTGTTTCCAGTTTGGGGCCATCATGAATGAAAGTTATAAACATTTGCATGCAAGTATTTTTCTGGTCACATATTTCCACTTACTTCAGGTACATATCTAGGAGTGGAATTGTTGGATCATAAGTAGATATGTATTTAATTAACTATTTAATTTCTAAATAGTTTTCTAAAGTGGTTGCATTCTTCTACAAATTCTTGTCAACATGTGGTTATGTTAATCTCTTTTCAATTTAAGTCCTTCTGGTAAGTACATAAATTTCATCCTACTCTAGATTTACAAAACATATAAACATATAAACTAATAATAGATATCTTATGTGTTTATTGGCCATTCATATCTTTGTGTACATGTGTGATGTGTCTGATGCTTTTTGCTTATTTAAAAAAAATTTTTTTTTGTCTTATGGGTTTTTTTAATGTTTTTGATACAAGCCTTTTGTCAGATAGATGTACAAGTTTGTAATGCGAATATTTTCTCCAAATCTATGACTTGGTCCCTTTCCTTAATATCAGAAGTTTTGAATTTTGAAGTTTCATTGATCAGTTTTTCTTTTGGTTGTGCACTTTGTGTCTAGCCTAAGATTTTTGGTCACAAAGATTTTTCTTCTGGAAATGTAATAGTTGTAGTCTTTATATTTAGGTCTATGATCCAATTCCAACTTTGCATATGATGTGAGGTCAGTTTCTCCCCATATGGTACCTGATTGTTCTAGCATTTGATAAGGTATCTATTCCTCATTGAATGACCTTGGCACCTTTAGTCGAAATCAATTGACCATGTACATGTAAGTCCATTTCTGGGCTATCTCTTCTGTTCCACTGGTCTGTAAGTCTATTTCCTTTTTCCCTCATGGCCTAGATGATAGTTCACGTAAGTCTATTCTGCTGCAACATCACAGGGTCCTGGTTATTGTGGCTTTATAGTTAATTTTTGTAATCAGATAAAGGAAGTCTTCTAACTTTATCTTACTCAAAATTACTTGTTCCTAGGGTTTTTTTTTCTTTTGGTTTCCATATAAATTTTAGAACCAGCTTATCAACTTCTACAAAACTCTATGGGGATTTCATATGGATTGCACTGAACTAATAGATCAAATTGGGAAAAATTAACATTTTCCTATCCAATTTTAGTATATGCTGCCGAAGCTATTTTCCTATACATAAGCATGGAATCTCTCTTCATTTATTTAGATATTTAAATTCTCTATTTTTATGGTTTGCAACATACAGATCTCACATGCATTTTAAAAAATTTATCACTAAGTCTATTATTCTTTTCATGCTATTTTAAATATATTTATTTCTTTCTCTAATTTTTATTATATATGCAGTGGTTAATCTAATGTGTCAGTTTGACTGGGCTAAGGGATGCCCAGATAGCTGGTAAAACATTATTTCTGAATGTGTCAAAGAGGTTTTCCTGGAAGAGATTAGTATTTGAATCAGTAGACTGAGTCATGATCTGTCTTTACCAATGTGGATGAGTATCATCCAGTCTCCTTGAAAGGGTTGTCTTGCTAGCAAAATAAGAGAAAAAATATAAATAACAGAAAAAATATTATCTAACATATAGTTTCTTAGTAAGGGCTAAGATCAATCATATAAATGCACATACTCTGTCCCTATATTGCTAATGGACACCTTGCAGGACTTTGTTTTCATAAATCTGAAAAGAGTTAAGCAGACAGAAAGGAAATGTGAAATATTTCACTTTTACATTGGCTAGACCTATAGACTGAAAACAGTCTTTTAGAATTTGCTTTTTATAGCCTTGAAGATTTCTTCTTTTTTTTTTTTTTTTGTTTTTTAGACAGAACTTCAAGCTGTCACCCTGGATAGAGTGCCGTGGCATCACAGCTCACAGCAACCTCCAGTTCCTGGGCTCAAGTGAGTCTTCTGCCTCTGCCTCCCAAGTAGCTTGGACTACAGGCGCCCGCCACAACGCCCAACCATTTTTTTTTGGTTGTTGTTGCAGCCGTCACTGTTGTTTGGCAGGCCCGGGCTGGATTTGAACCCATCAGCTCAGGTGTATGTGGCTGCCGCCTTAGCCGCTTGAGCCACAGGAACCAAGCCAGGCTTGAAGATTTCTTTTTTTTTTTTTAAATTTTTTTTTTAATTAAATCATAGCTGTGTACATTGGTGTAATCATGGGGTACAGTGTGCGGGCTTCATATACAATCTGATATATTTTCTTTTTTTTTTTGTCTTTTAAATACATGTATTTTATTATTCTTAATTACATTATTTCTCCCCCCACCCCCCAGTGGTAAGACAGAATTTATTTACAGACAAGAATACAGAAAATACTAAAGCTCCTGGTAGAGGGAGAGCATTCTAGTGGGGAGAGAGAAGCTCTCTCCGTTTCTCTCCTGTCCCCGTCTCCTCCTTTAGGCCTTTAGTCTCAGGGTATATATAGGTGTATGGGTTCCTTGGCCAGGAAACGAATGAATACAGTGAAGATTTCTTTTTTTTTTTTTTTGTAGAGACAGAGTCTCACTTTATCGCCCTGGGTAGAGTGCCGTGGCGTCACACTGCTCACAGCAACCTCCAGCTCTTGGGCTTAAGCGATTCTCTTGCCTCAGCCTCCCTAGTAGCTGG